>JANHGL010004259.1:131769-150785 GCA_024611195.1 Ceyx melanurus | reverse complement strand
TGACAGGGCCCCAGATGACCGCACCACATCTCTCGCACACATGAATCTGGTCCCGGGATGGGGAAGCCCCTCGAGACAGGACACCAGACCAAGAACTCCCTGATGATTTCTCATGGAATATAGATTATTTTCTCCATAATAAATCACTGTAGGTAGTTTCAGAACATCTACACTCTTCTATTCTTTCTACCTTCATTCTTTGGTATAGGTATAAATGGCTTTAGTACACTGGAGAGTTTATTTGTCCCTGCTGCTATGCAGACCCAATATCTACATGCTATTCAAGTAGAATATGAGAACAGGAAAGAAAAATCAGTAATTGCAGCTGCTGTTGTGGTATTTTTCATAGAACAATCCTCAAAATTTTCAAGTTGCTGCTTCAGTTCACTGGTCATTTTATATTTCTGAAACAGTGTAAAGATACAAGATTCCTGTCCAGAATAATCCTTCTATTCATGGAAGGGATTGGAGAAGGAGACAAAGAGCTGTTGCTGTGTGTTAATAGGTATTGTCATCAGAGCTATACAAACATAGGATAAGAAAAACTGACATTAAAGTGACAGTGGAATAGTTGAGATGTTCATTAGGCAATTTCTATTTTTGAATTGTAGATACAGACTGAATAGAAGGTCATTTAATAATAATCCTGGACATAAATCACAAGAAGTTAAAATGAAGCCAAGTCGACTCATTATTCTTAAATGCCTTGGTTTGTAAGAATATTTGATATCAAAATATGAATAATTCAGAAAGAGGAAAAGAAAATTAAAACCTCAGTGGTTTAAAAAGAATAGTTTTCTGCTCTGTTTTGTTTTCAATAAATCCTGCAAGGAACTTTATCTTGGAAATGTCTCCAGAATCTCCAGTTCATAGCAAATTAACAGAATTCTGAGAGTTTTCCTTTGATAAACTTACAGAAGAACCCTACTCAGTGTTTGTTCACTAGTTTTTCAGCTTTGGGTAATTTTCTAAGATAGTAAAGATCTTTTGTGAAAAGAAAACACAGTATGTGGCATTTGGTTGTGTATTTATTCTGTTGAATTGTTTCCCTATTCTGTGGGAAGTCTTGCAGCTTTCAGGTATGTGCCCACATTAAAGCATCAATGAAGCAATGACATCACTGTGTCCCTCTTAAATTCTGACTGATGTAAAATGTTCCCTCCAGAAAAGATAGATTATTTTCTCTCATTAATTTGAAACAGAATAATTTCTCACCTCTGTGAGATCAGTTAGCATTAAGGAGCACTTTTAACATAATTTAAATGAAACATGAAAATCCTACTCAAGTTTGTTTTCTCATAAATTAGATGCACATTATAATCCTTGCTCTTCAATCATTAACTTTAGTCAGCTCTTTATTATTAAAGTTAATGATGGATGAAGAGAACTGTAAGTTGAAGTGGTGTAAATTGAATGGACAATGAGCTTTGGATTTGGGTAAAACATATGTCTTTCAGACTTTGGAAACACATGACATTTATTTTTTTTTCCCTCTTCTGGATAACATCAGATCTAGTGGTTCAAAACAATCTACAGCATATTGACTGTAATTTTACACCTAATATGTATGTTGCCTATAGGGAGATGAGAACACAGAAAGATGGATACTGTTTAGATGATTATGGCTCTTTTCAAACATTCTGGGAGGAGAAAATAGAGAGCTGGTGTTGGATTTGGATAGGAACCATCCCCATACTGTGCCAGACTCCCAGTAGATTAGATATATGAGGCTGAGGCTGCAGTTCACTGGTAGGAAATTCCTTGCCAGTAAAGCTGATGGCTCTTGTGCCAAGATAAGCTGCGGAATTAATGTCTCTCTATGCCAGTTTCATAGAAAGACAAGCATATTGTGGCTTTTCACTGAAGTATTTTCTTGCTGACACATCAGAGTGAGCCTCTCTACTCATGAATTGCAAAGTGTCCAATAATAAATGCGAGAGGTGCAAAAAAGCATGAGACCCCATGAGCACAAGTTCGCCTGCCTGGGTTAATTCTTCTCATGATAAGCAGTCTGCCACTTATCTGCATCTCCTACATTCTGCTGAGTAATTTCTTTGGCTAGTCAGATTTGTCTGGAGAACATTTGAGCCAAGGTGAATCTTTGCTCTTTCTCAGACAGATAAAATGCCAAATATTTATACATTTAAATAATTAAATAGAGGAACAAGAAGTACTTTCATTTTTTATTCTACATGTTTGAAATTTATTTATTTGGTAACTGTCTCATCTCCTTTCCTATTTTTTAAATGTCAGGTTCTAAAGCTGGATATCCCACTCTTTAAAAAGCTGTGTAGTGATTGTCAGGTAGAAATCAGCATTCAGTAGGAATTCCCTAAAGAATGTGTCTAATGAGGATATGGGAAGACTTGTGTGTGTACTTACATGGACAGTCCCATTTGTAGCAGTGTTACTATTCTTGTGGATGATGTTCAGCATGGACACAGCTCTCTAAAAATGCTCTTTTTCTATTTGATTTTGTGAAATACTAAATATTTGAGATATTACTTTATAATTGTTGTCCATTTTGGTCATTACTGGTTGCTGATATTCTAATGCTTGTAGTTTAATTTGTTAATTATCCAGGCTGTTTCTGACTTTATGCAGTGTAGCCCAGTGATTTAAGATGAGTCCTGTTTTTCTGCAATCCATTTGCAGAAGACTGTTGTCATATAACAAATAAAAGCATCCTGTTCCCACCTCACTACCAAACTAATATCCCTGACATCCAGAAAGGAAGGCATCAAGCATGTCAGCTTTTTATTATTTGGGTCAAAGATTACTTAAATAGGAATAAGATAGCACAGTGGAACAGTGCCCAGATGCAAGTTCTGCTCTGTGCATTGAATTCTATCCTTGACAGTAATTTGTAGGCTGAACAGCACAATCAAAAGTTAGAAGCTCCAAGGTAGTGTGGTCTTTGATGAATAATGCAGGCACCAATCTCAGAGGAAAAAGGAAAAGCAGAATGAGATTGTCCAAAATCCTGCCTTAACATCAGCAAATAGCTTCCAGTAATGACAACTCATTCTCATCAAGCCAGAACCTGGCTGTGACCATCGTACTTCTCAAAGACAGTCATAAAGTTTCGTCCTGCCCAAAGCAAGGAGGAGGAGTGTCAAGCCAGGCAGAGTCTCCTTTCAGGCTCATGCAGGGGTATCTCCTCATGGGCATGAAGAAATTGGTTCTGTCTTAGCTCCTGTAAATGCTGGACTTTAGGGCCACATAACACTCAGAGAAAGGCATTAAGAAGAAAGAGTGAAGAGAATGAGAAGCAGCTGGGTGTTCCTTTAGGGCAGGGTTTGGTTGTTTTTTATTATTAAATGTGGCATTGGATAATAAAGGGTCTTATGAACAGCCCTTTTTAAAGCATTATCTCCTAATAAATTGAGGTTCCTGTACTTGTGATGTCTGCTTATCATTTTCTGATAATGGCTTTTGAACATTAGCCAAGCTTTGATATAGTTTAAGTTTCCATGCAATTAGGTCTCTCGGCAACATCAGGGAAACCCCAGTGAATGCTCCATCTGGTGAGAGAAGGGACAATGGATGCTCAACCTTGGTGCCTGACACTACCTTTCCTGGGATCCAAAGCAACCTCCCCCACCACTCAGGTTCTGCAGATCAGTGGTGGTGGTAAGGTGCTGCCTGGGACCTTTCTTGGCTTTTCATTATCTACTCCACAGACTTTTAAGATCCTGAAATGATCTGTTTGATGTCAAAGAAAGATCAAGTCAATCCTCAAGAATTTGGGGCAGTATAATTTGCATGTTTGTGGTCTTGTGAAAAGCATCCAGTTTAAGGATGCTTAAAGATCATTTAAGGACAGTGGTTTTTTAAAGGGACTTTTCACACTGTGTCCTACCCAAGAATAAATACTTAAAGTTTTTTGAGATCTCTGCTAAGGTTGCCAGCTGTGGTGCAGCATTTCAATGAGAGCTTAAATGCTTATGTATGTAGAATAATTACAATGATGCTGATCTAAGCTCTAGTCATACAATTTTTACCTTTACAATACAACCCATTTTCTGCCACTATGTGATGTCTGTGGCATGGGACAACCCTGCTGTGGGTCCTGGTGTGACTGTATTGTTCCTTAAAGTTAGTTAAGTCTTACTTGATTAAATCCAGTGGGATTGTTCTAAACTAGTAGTTTCCTTAGATAACCTCATTTCTTTCTTCTAATGAAATTATCTTTTAGACCACTTATTTTTCAGCCCTGATTTTTTTTCAGATTGTAGACATTTTCAAAATAATAATTCCCAAAAGTAATGTCTTCTCTTTTTTTTTTTTTTCTTCCCAGTGAAATACAAATTGTCTAATTATCTTTTGAACTACTTGTTTTTCAATATGGATTTGTCAGCACTTTTTTTTTCAGTAGCTTTAAAGTGAGAACACCCGAATCTTTCTATGGATGTTCCTAATCTGTGGTGGGGGCTTTTATGCCTGTGTTCATTTGGAGTGGTCATTCATGAGGCAAATTCTGGAAAAATATCAGTGTATTGAAGGATCAGGTGTATGAAACAGGAACAGAGGAGCTGAAGGGAGTTATTTTGAAAGCTGATCTGGTTGTTCTTACATTTTTTAGGCCTAGTCCAGTTCATTTATCCCCAAGTAAACACCTCAGACACAAAATTATCAGTCAGAATATCCTCAGAGTATTGGATTTGTCAGTTTTATTTGAACCCTTTTGAACTCCCAAAGAATGAATTCAAGAGCTGAGTGGATAGACAGGATGGATCATTTAAAAAATCTTTGACAGGCATTTTATGGCTCAAGTCAATCCTCTTCAAAAGCAGGTCAGAGAGATTGAAGTTGTCAGTATTGGAGATGAAGAGCTCTTCCTCGCAGGCTTCCAATCTCTTCCAAGCAGACAGAATCTCTTAGTGTAATTGAATTATTTTGCTGTAAATAAGGGACGTGCAAGGATAAGTCCAGTTCTTGGCATGAAGTGTAACAAATACTACATTCTTGTTTCTGTTCTATTTGTAAATAAAGGATTCATGTTTTAAAAATCCCTGTCTTAATATGAAAAAGAATTTGAGAACCAGGAAAATATGGAATCAAGAACAAATAGCTATGAATACAGATTGTTTTCTTCAAGAAATAATATTGTGAAAGACAAAGATAAAACTTGAAGAGGTTTATGTTAAATCTGTTTGGGATGCTTTCTGAGAGACCTAGTGCCGGGTTTGTTTGTTTGGTTTTTTTTAAAAAATTAAAAATATAGCAGAGGAAAAATGTCTTGATTTCTTTCTGATCTTGAAAGACAAATTAAAAAAAAAAAAAAAAAGCATTTTTTTCACTGTCATTTAAAAAAAAAAAAGCTACGTTTTCACTTTTCTTCAAAACAACTTCTGTGGAAAAAGGTGGATTAAAATAAAATATTCAAAATAATGAGCATATAACTCTGCAATTTGAGTATCTTTGCCCAGATGCAAACAAGAAAGTATCCTATGTTTTTGTTTTGCTTTTGGTTTTTTTTCTTTCCTCTTTGAGAGGTATGAAAACCACTGCCCTTCAAGATATATTTGGCTGCTGTCCCCACAATAACCTTCAGAATGGAACAGGCTCTGTCATTCATTTGGCCTGCCATTATGGACTCATCCCTCCTTTTTCTTGCTTTCCTGACTTTGGTCCCAAATCAAACGAACAAACTGTATAATCATTTGATCTCATGGGCTTTTTTTCCTGTTCAACTGGGTTTAAATTAGATTCTAAACATTGTAGATCAGACAAGTTACTTTGTTCTGCAAAGCTTCAGGTGAATTAGTGGCTCTTAAGAGGTTATAATTACTGTTTTATTAAGCTCTTCCTGTTCATTGACATGCCTGGGTGTCTTCACTGGATGTCAGAGTGCTTTTGCCAGTGAGAAGTCAACTTGTCAACTCATCTTCAAAACACAGAAAAGATACATTCTTACTTGATTTCAAGGAAAAATCCTTGAGAAGACAAGACAGTTCTGTATGTTAAAGATTAATATCCATCCTGACTCCTAATTCATGTGAAATGTATAAATGGCTTTCTCTTTGCAGTGATGTAGTTACACCTTTTCATCATTGTGTTTGCGATCATTTAAGCCACTAGTACAGAGCAACAGGGTCCATCTACAGCCCGATGCTTTCATTCCTGCACAGTTGTCATTTCTCCAGGGGCTCTTCCTGAGTTTCCTCCTGTAGCTAGAAGTTTGTACCCTTCAGGCAAGTCTTGCAGTGCAGTCTGGCCTGGTTTTATTTTATTTTATTTTGCGTCTTAGAATGTGTCTTGCTTCTATTCTTGTATTGCTGCCTTTGGCACAGTCAGAGCAGTCCTCTGAGCCTTACTGGGTGAGCTAGAGGTGTTCCTACCTTGAATTTGTCATGTGTTTGGTCTGGCCTGTTAGATGAGTGAGAGATGCTCTCTATTAATCTCTCTCCCTTCGAAGGGGCAAGAGAAAGGGAATAAGGGAAAGAGATTTCTGGCTTGGAAAAGTAAAGCTACTTTAATTAAAATATAATAACAATAAAATGAAATATGTACAAATATTTACAAAGCCAGTATTGAACTCAGCTCCCCAGTGGCAGTTACATCACTGTTAGTACTGATGGCTGTAGATTAGTTTTCATTTGCTGCTGGCTATCTTCTGGTTATCTTAGAATATTAGTAGTAATTAAGAGAGATATAGATGGATGCATTTAAAGTATTTTAAGTTCTAGCCAGGGGAAAAGTCTAGCTATAGATTTCAGTAAACACTTCGGAGGCATGGCTTGGGGGGCCACGGAGTACAAGGAGTGGGGTCTGTTGGAGTGTGCAGTGCAGCGGCACTTGGCTCCATCACTGATCATTTAGAAATGGAGGGAGAGAAGCAGGCTGTGTGTCTGGGCAGCAAATAGATTGACCTGAATCTGAACTTCTTACCAGCTGCCTGCACATATCTATAATGTGTGTTCATGATATATTGCAGTAAGTACGTATTTAATTTTTATGTTGTCAATGTCACTTTGAAACAAAATAGGACTAAAGTTCTTTCAAAGGCTTTAGTAAAGGCCTGACTGCAGTGTAACATTTGCATTGACTTCTTGGTCTTAAAACTCTAATTAAATTATTGATTATGAACCTGGCTGCTTTCTTAATAGTTCCTAATATAACAATTAAAGCAAAGTAAGTAATTAAAAATGAAAAGATTGGTTCACAAGTATAATCTTCAAAAGGTCATTTTCAACTTAATCGCTTTTTTGAAAGAGGCAAGAATAAAACAAATGAGTCATTAGTAAAAAAGCAATTTAGTGTGTTTATATGTGTAATAATGTTCTTACCAGATTACCAGTGGCTGCACAATACCTAAATTAATTTAAAATAATGGCTAAATTTACTTAGTTGATGTTATATTAACACCTCTTTTCCCAGAGCAGGCCTCAGTTGTTTGCAGTGCAGTAGAAGGTACACAGCTATAGCATACTTCCACTCCAGGCAGTTGAGAAGACAGCAAAAGCCAAAAGCTTCAGCCAAGGAGAGCACAAAATCTCAATGAAAGTATTATAAACAGCACTTTGTACTACACAGATGATTTATTAGCAACTTTTTATATATGCATGAGAAGTAAGGGGAAATTTTTAGAGGTTAATCAAGTTGTTCAGTGGATGTTTATAGTGTGAAAGGAAGCAGGGAGGAAAGCACAAAACTGTTTGCTAGAATTTTTCAAAAGACCACTTAGCACTGTCACCTCTGGCAGAGCAGAAGTGAGAAGTGACGCTGGGGGATTTAAGAACTGATAGAAAGTTTGGAATCAACAAATAAGAATAGTCACTTGTAAGCAGGGTACACATCCAGGCACTGCTTGCCTTCCCCTCACTGGAGAGCTGAGTTCTGTATGGAGTGCGCTATGTGCTGCAGGCTTTTCGCAAGGTGCTCATCGTTAGATGGAATAAAATGAGTCACAGCTTTTGCATCATTTCTGAAATTCAGCTATAGTGTCCTGACAAGCCATGGAAGGAAACACATTTGAGATGAAAGCTGTATTATAAATAATTTACTTTCTTCCACAGATCTTTCAATATAAAATGCCTAGTTTACAAATCACTGCAGAAGTAGCTAATTGGTGCGATAGTTCATAGGTAGGAAGACAGGCTGTTCTGGAGCCTGTTATAAATGTACTTCACTTTCACCATCCTGCTTGCACATGCAAGCTAATGGGAAACTTTGAAGCATGGATGTGGAAATTTGCAAAGTAAACACCTTCTATAGTCAGCACCTCTGGTGCCACTGGAACATGTATATTCCTGTGCACGGGTAATTCATTAAAAGATAGAGACAGAATTCAGATAAGCATGTACATCAAAGAAAGGTATGTCAGGAGTCATCTAATATTATCTTTATAGACATTTAGGGAAGTGATCTCCTAAGAGCAGTGACTGCACACAGCAGCTGTAAATGCTTTCTCTAGATAGTAATTGGCATAGCTGCTTCCTGCAGTTAAATTTTGCTTCAACACATTTCCTCAGAACCAAATCCTATTCTTGAAGAGGTGGTGGTGTGTGGAAATTACTCTGGCTTTCAGACGGAGTATAAATCTCAATTTCAAAATCTCAATCTCAAATCTCACAAAAAGATAAATCTAATAGTTTAATATTAAGACACTGCAACTTAAATGCTCTTTTCCGTTCCATTCCACAATTAATTGTGGAATCTTATTGTGGAATCAATTGAGGAAAGCAGGTTATAGATGTGAACTTCCTATGAAAGATGCTCTCAGTGGATCAGCATGTCCTCGTCTTCACCTGGATGCCTACAATGCTCTGCCATGTTATGCTGAAGTGGATAGGTTGCTATTATTCCTTTTTCCTGCACTCCCCATGAGCTGTTTCTGTGTGCTACTAAGTACAGAGCTGCCTTTCTGTCAGGTTGAAGTAAGGTGTTGGACACACTCATGTACACAGAAAACGCTATAATGAGTTTTTACTTTTTCAGATACAGAAATTACCCTCGACTCTGTAGTCCAAACACAAGTTGTTGCATTTCAAACTGTTTATTCCACTGTCCCTTCCCAGATGTAGCTCAAAGAACTTAAGTTTCAGAGGTTTGGTGATATGATCACTGTGTCTATACATTCTCAAAAGGAGCTGTTAAAATGAAACAAATTACAAACCTTACAAATCGGTTCCTTTCTACTAACAATAATATTTTGAGTTAAGGAATGTATTTTCAGTAAATAGCTTTCCAGTTTGGTAAATACTGAATCAAAATGGCGGTGAATCAATGTTTCTTTATATAGATTACTCCCTTCTAACTGCTACTGCTTTTCTGTAGATTTATTCCTGTTTTGGTTCCCCACAGCCTATGTGGGTGGCTTCTTTGGGCTTTCCATTCATGTGTCCTTTTCATAATAGAAAAAGAGATACTGTCTGGGAAACAGCTTGAACTGAAAAGCAGGCAGACCTTTGGGATGATTTCAGCTGTGTGTTCAGAAAACTGGAATTCCAGAGCTTGCAAGATAGTTGCTTAAAAAATACTTTCTTGCTGCTTCAAGAAAGCTTAAGTAGTCTATTTTAGGTGTCATCTGCAAAATAGTCGAAGGAAAAGCTGTAGACTGTCAAATTGGTTTTGAGTAGGATGTCCCATGGGGTGTCAATGGATAGTGAAAGCTTGCAGTGGGTAATTCATACCTCAAACATATGATAGAATTTTTATAGTGTGTGTTTAATGTATAGAGAAATGCCAGACACACAGGTTTCAAACAGTTTTATGCTTCCAGAGGCAACAGCACAGAGAGGTGATGCTCATATTTTATGGTCCAAAGCCAAAATGCAACTCTTTGAATATAATTGAATCAAACTTCTACATTTATATTTGTGATGAAGAGTTGAGGACATTTATATTAAGAGGCAGCAAGGTTGGTTTAATACGCAACTGATAGGAAATTTGGGAGATGATGCTTCTCTTCCTCAGACAAGAATTTGCTTATGGGTGGCAGGCATATCACCTTTTTCCATCTCCCTTTTCACCCTTTCTTGTTGATGTAGCCTGCAGTATAGGGCATGAAAAAAGCACAGTAAAATTATGAGTCTTGCCATCTCACAGTGTGCTGTACTAATAGTCTAAAGGTGATTCAACTGAGGTCCTAAAATAACATATTCAATTCTCTCTTTCTGGAATCTTGTTCTCCACTCATGTCTTTTGGATTATTTTGTAAAAAGAATTTATGTAAATGAGAGGTAGACCTGGTTGCTAAAATAGTGGAAATGGAATGAGAAATACATGTCAGTTTTTACAAGAAGGAGCTTCAGGTGTTGTACAGTATAGATGTCGACAATGGGAGACATGAGCTTGGGCTGTTGGAAAGAAGCAGTGATGAGGCAGCACCTAGTTTGAGTTGTACAGTTCTATTGCAAATGGTTCCAGTAGACTACTGGGATGGGATTTCATATTGCATTTAGCAATCGGAGCTTGTGTTCTTCTGTTGTCTTGCAGACAAAGTAATATGACGGAGCAGTAATTGTGAACTTCTCAAAAGTAATAATGACTCACTTTGTGGAGAACTGTCTGTTCTAGTGTCCTGAGAACCCCAAGTGTCCTTACTCAGGACCAGTGAATATAATGTTAATTGCATGCTGCAAGTGTCTCTGTCACTGTGCCAGCCTGGACTTTCCTGTTAGCAGGATGGTATCCCAGACAGTGGTGTGAATTGCTGTGTTATTCCACTTGAGCCAGGTTTCCTTGTCTCTTAACATTTGCCCAGACTTATCATCTGGAGGCAAGCTTCTTCTTGGAGTCCAGAGGGATCACTTATGGAATTTCCCCAGCACATTTTTCCCTCATGTGTTTAATGGTGTCTCTTTTTTCTTAGAACACTTAAGGTGTACCTTGAGAATGCATGTTTATCAAAGTAGTCAGTGTGCAATTTCTCATCCCTACTAAAAATTGCAGACTCACAAATGCCAAATCCAGTCATGAGTGCACTAATCCCTTCAAAAACGTGACATTTGGATGCTTTGTGTCCTACTTTCCTGGCTGGCTGAGGTCTACCAGCTCCTTTTGAGAAGTGAGATCTCAGAGCCCCTCTTGATTGTGAGATGATTTCAGAGCTAGTGCAGAAAAACAAGCTGCAGCAGCACTGTCTCTCAAGTTCAGATTTCTGGCAATAGTTTACCTGCAGCACTACTAAAATTAATTGTTTCAGGACCTAAAATGTCCTGGCATCTACACAGGAGGAGTGATAGGCTGCCAAAAGGTACCATCAGTTGATCCCTGAGAACTGGTTGTTCCTGCATCACTCAGTGTGGTTTTCAGGACAGAAAGAATTTACTGGTAAACCCTGATTTTACAGTTTATTTAGCTTTTAATTTTCTCTAAAAATAAATCTGTAATTATTGCATTCCTGTTTTTCCACTTTTGTTGCTCAAGCCCAGATTCTCAGCCTCCAAGTGGGTTTCAGGCCAGTGTTTTGCAAATGATAGTATTTTACATGCCAGTCTCTTACTCAGCTGATTGGTTTTTTTCCCTTCTCTCTTTCCTCAAAAATGTTTTCTAGAGAAGCAATAATCTCTCAAAAAGAACACAGGCAGATTAGAAAGACTGGGACAAAACTGATAGGTGGGAAGCAAAATTTAAATGTGACAAAGCTTTTGTATGTGATCTTCCCTTGTCAGTGACTAGAATAACTATCAGTGGTCCAATTTTCCACCATAGATATGCTCACAGTTTGTGCTGATCCTGGCCATCATACTCTGCTTTTAAGAAATGGAGAGGCCTGCATGTGGGACAGCTCATGAATGTGCCTTATCAGGCATTTTCTCCCACTAAACCCCAAATTATCTCTGCAGATCTCTTTTCAGTGCCACTGTCACAGAAATGGAATATGGAATAAGTTAAAATCAGACCTTTAAACATAAGAAACTTGGGGCCAAAGTGCTAATAAGCACCAGCATATTTGTAATTAGTATAATTTAAGTTAAAAATGTCAGGTGTATAGGAAAGGCAAGATTATTTGAGGAAAGAAGAAATAATGCAGATTTATTCTGAGAAAAGAACTATGTAATATATATGAATAAATTTAGTTTAGAGCCAGGGTTTGTTTTTTTTTAAATGTTGATTCCCTCTAAAATGTTTTGATTTCAAATCTGGAAAATGGATTTTGTGAGATCTGCTGCAGTTTAGCAGAGTATTCACAGTTTCCTTTTAATCACGTTATTGCAAATTAGCCCCATGTCAGGACCTCTCTGAATAACACAGAGCCTCGCATCTGAGGTTGCCCCCGCCACCGCCCACAGCAGATGTGCCCCCTGATGCTGAGGTTCAGCTGGATTCAGAGGCAGGCAGAGGGCTGGCAGACCCCCTGGGAGATGCCTTGTGGGGCCGGATGAGGACACCCCGCAGCTAATCAACCTTAAGGGCTTGTGTACACTCTTCTCTGTACAGTCTTTCCAAGACCTGACGGCAGGGCATGTAACCTCTTTGAAGCTTGAGGGCTTTATTTTAGAAGAATTGTCCTACTTTAAATAGAGCAGATTTGCAGTGGCTAAGACTTTTTCTTTTTTTTTTTTTTCCTTCATGACATCCTTTTCTTACCTTTTTTTACTCTTTCTCTGGAGGAAAAAAGCACAACTTCATACCAAGATTTAATATTTAATTTAGATCCTAGTATTTCCACTGAAGTGTGCTTGCTCTAAATGAGAGTTAAACAATTGTTAAACACATATTATAGGTGAAAAGGTCTTTGTCTAAGAGTCAGGGGGACTACGTGAGTACATTTTTCTAGCTATATGTTGCTCTCTCAGAAACATTAATTAGTAGCCAAGCATAAATAGATGTATTAAATCTCAAATTATAGACACTGTTATTTTTTGAAACTGTCTAATAGCTAAAAAACCCAGCAAACATAATCTACTAGTGTAGTGTTCAAAAATGGGTTGATGTGTTGATGACAGGCCGTAAGTGTCTGCTCTTTGACTTAGACATACTACTTTTGAAAAATTTGGTTATTAAAAAAATTAATGAAGCATCTTATACTACTTACTAGTCTCACTGAACATTAACAAGTGGATTGTGTTTCTTAATTAGCATGTAAGGAAATAGATAATAAAGCTTTTCCCTAAAAATATGTATTACGGGTTTTCACACCTTTATTCCAAATTTTCTCATTTTTAACCTGCCAAAATGAAATAAATGTCTGTTGAGGGTATGAAAAAAGGTAATTACTTTCCTTCTCCTTTAACTTCCTCTTAATTAACTTTTAATGTATGCTGTTACTCAGGGAGCATCCCTTAATACTAAACATGTCTAAAACAGAAAAGACAGAGATTTAAATGATTTAGGTAAACATCTGCCTAACATAGAGGTGTAAAATTACAGACTCAGAGAAACGGTGGCTTAATGCCAGTATTTGCAGAAAAAAAACACCAAAAAATGTTTTCCTTTTCTATAAATCTTCCCTTGTGTATATGAGCTCAGAGGAAATAATCAAGCCTTCAGGTGCAGGTAACATGGATTGCAAGTAATAGAATCTTTCTGATATCACCAAATGTTGCCCTATAAGCAGCAGCAGATTAGCAGAGATTTTGAAGGAGGACATATTTGCTCTGTTATAAAATTCCTCTTTTTTTTGACTTGAATTCTGGAGCAGCCCTTTTTTTCTTAATTTGCGATAAGAAATGGAAAAAAATGTTGCAGCTTCTATCTGTATTTTCTGCCTAAGTGACTATCCAATGCTAATCCATACTGGTATTAAATAATTCTGTTTAGATAGATTGGTTCTGTCTTTAGCAATTTAGAATAATCTTGTAAAGTGAAGTGTAGTAAAAGTGTATTAAAATAATTGCCTGACATATATTTTCAGCAATATTCAACCGTCAGAAATGGTGTCATAAAAAGAAATATTTTGTCAAAATCTTAAGATTTCCAATAGTGAAATCAATAGAGAAATACAATTATCATTGTATATAGTTTTCCAAATAATTATAGATGTTAAGGATGTGTTACAAATCTAAACACAAAAAAATCTGTCTTAACATTGTTTGAAAATTATCCAATGAAAAATAATTTCATTTAAAAATGCTATTTGACTCAAATATTTGTGGAAACATCTTTATTTTAGAAACTTCTCCTATAGGCAGAGGTCTTTTTTAATCTCCTGGGGAGGAGCAAGAAGGTTTCAGTGCTGGAATGCCCAAAAAAGCTTTTGAGGGGGCAGAGCACAAACCTTGAAGTTTGTCAAGAGGTTGTCTGCTGCTGATGTCCTGGGGAACCCAGGTATGTTTGGCCAGAATTGATACTGTCAAAAAATATATCATAAATAGAAATTTGGATCCCCATATCTTGTATTAGACACAAAAAAATGAGTCAAGTGCTACTCTCTGCATTAATTCAGCTGGTTGTAGAACATGCCTGACCTGAACTGTGTAATTTGCCTTACAGTGATGGTGTCAGACTCAGATGTGTTGTGTGTGGCAGCTAGAGCACTTCAAAATTAATTGTAGATATTTCACATAGGGGAAATGCTGTTTCTGAGAGAGATGCATCAGTGGTGTACCTTAATTTTGTCTCTCTGAACAACAATAAGAACATCCTTCCAGGGAGGAAGTGGGGTTTTTTAATAATCAAATACATTTCTGAGATTTGGAAAAAAAACTAAACCCACCTCCTGCTTGGATGAGAATGAAAAGTCAATATTTTGAAAACCTTCTGTGTATCAGTACATAGATGAAATCTCGGTTCTGCAAACCCAAACTTTATTGTCTCCAGATTTTTAATATTATCTTTCAACAGCTTTGTTCTAGTTTGAATTTTAAAAAATATAGTTAAATCCATTAAAAAAAAATTGAAATGATACTTAAATCCAGTATTATAGTTAATAAATAAGATCAAGTATAAATGAGAAATATATAATAAGAAAGATGGAAGTACAAGCAGTGAGAGAAGAGAAAGCAGTGGTGTCAGGAGGAAAAGAGGACATAAAAGAGCTTGAGGAAAAGAAACGGCAAACAAAATATGGGGATGTATTATATATTTTTGGTATCTGTTTTCTGCTTGGAAGCTTCTACCAAATAAAAGGCTCTATAATAGCGATTGATTTGTAATCTCCAGTGTCATTGGCCTCACTTCCCCCCAAAGCCATCTGGAGGCTGTCTGTAGACAGCCCATTGAAAAGTATGAATTGCAGCAAAGAAATTCTGCCTGGCAGAAAGAGGGATCGGTAATCAATTCCCTTCCTGCCAGGCCAGGCAGCTTTGCTCCCTTTGCGTTCGTTGTCTGGTATCCTGTCTGCAAAAATCCGTCAGAGATGGTACCTGGGGAGGAGCACAATCATACCAGGGATTACAAATCAATCATTCCCATTGTTGCTGGAACCTGCCCTTGAACACTGAAGACAGACAACACATCTTCCGCTCAATAATTTAGTTGTTTTTAAGGATGAAAGAAAAAAAGGGGGTTGCTTTTCAAGATTGACTGCTGTCTTTGGGCCAGTGGTGTCCAGGGGGGCTGATGTCCAGCTGAAGAGCACATTAGCAGCAGGAGCATAGCCAGGCTGTCCAGGGCATGGCACTGGGAGAAGCAGTGGGATGGGTGTACTACCGCGTGACTGCAGAACTCGCTATTCTCAAGCCATGTGCCTTCCTGTATTTTCCTGTCTTTTTGCAACCCCGAGGAGTGGGGTAGACAGTCCTGTCGGCTTTGCGTGACGCATGTCTTCTCTCACCATCTACCTTTGTTGTTTGCCCCAGACATACCCTGTTGTACCTCCCTGCTAGCAAATGTGAGAACCCAGGGTCCTAGCCCTGAGCAGGATCTCTTTTTGAGCTTTCCGTTGAACCCTGTGGTGGTGAATGGACAGGAATATTCCCCAAGGTGCTTTGGGGACTGGAAACTAGAAGGACAGGCAGTACTTGCCCTTGTGAGTGAAATTTTTTACACTGAGAGTGGCGAGAGCCTGGCCCAGGTTGCCCAGAGAGATAGTTAATGCTCCATCCCTGAAATCATTCCAAGTCAGGTTTGATGGGACTCTTGAGCAACCTGATCTAGTTGCAGATGTCCCTGCTCACTGCAGAGGAGCCCCTTACAACCCAAACCAATCTATGATTTGGAGGAGAAGCATGCTCTGTCTTCTCAGCAGTATGAACACAAAAAGCTGGGACCTGTTGATAATAAAGGGCAATATTGGAAGAGGTTTCTCAGCAATAGTCTCCTTAGACACCAGAACAAGGTTGTCGGAGAAAGAGAAAACAGCCCTAGACTGAAAACCCAAGAGGAAAACAGCTTTGGGGCAGAGTGCCCTTGTAGCAGAGGCAACAATGGTCCTAGGTGTGAGCTCTTCCCTCCTCTTTTGAGGCCAAGGTACCAGGAAAGGACCTTCAGCAGCAGCTGAGGAAGAGGAAAGTATTGGGTTACTTACTGTTCTTGCACCCTGCAGTGATGCACTGAGGTGGGACACGGGTGCTTAGCAGATGCCATGTAGCTGCACTGTACACATGCTGACCCAGGCAGAGCGAGTGCAGGGAAACGTGGCCATGTGTGATGGCAGCAGGCTGCTGGTGCCAGGCTGGGCATGTCCCACTGCAGCTCAGCTCAGGCAGGGTCCTCTCAGCACTCCTGTTAGTGATACGAAAGGAATAAATAAAAATGTAAAAGAGGAATTACTAAAACTGTCCCTTGATAACTAAATGGTTGATCATAAATTGGAGTGTCTATGCAAATGAAGTAAATAATTAAAAACTCCAAGAACAGCACTGACTAGGTGGTTGATGGCTGGCAATTATAAAAGCTGAATTTTTAATATGCATACATCTAAGGAGCCAGTAAAAATTAGCTCCTAGACTAATGGACTTGCCTTTCTTCCAAGGCAGAATTTTAATGAAGAGCATTATTTATAGCAGAGCCCAAGAACGAGCATTTTCCTGCATAGTCTCATTTCTTCTTTGCTGACACTTTACTCATTAACCTCTGAACTTCTTTAAAGAAGACTAATACCCTACACAGTGGAGGGCAAAGATCACCTTGACCCCCTGAAATTAGTCATGGGTTATATTTTGTTAAGAGAGTTACATCTTCCAACAAGTAATGTTTATAGAACCCCATTGGTGATATGTCCTCATTTCATGCTGGTTTGTGAGTCATTTATTTGCAGTTCAGTTCACTGAAGAGAAAATGAACATAGCGTGATAGCTCACAGCGCAATGCTTCTTGTGCCATCATGTCTTGTATAGAGGGTAGATCTACACCCCGAGGAGACCTGAGAGGCTACTCTGACTATATATCCTTACTGTGGAGGAGAGGTGTTCCGTGTGTGGCTTAAACACATGCAAGGGCATGGATTTATTCTGGTGCTCAGATGCTTGCTATGCCGTGTCATTGCAGTGAGCCTGCTGCAGAGCAGCATGGCTGGAGCAGTGGGCAGATCCCTGCCCCTTCAGGGATTGCAAACCCAGACAGCTTGTGCTGTTGAGTAGTGTCCTCTGGGTGGAGGGCGGAGACCAGGAGGATACAAGACTGACAGAGCTACCTGCAAGCAAAACCAAAGTGCTTTGGTTCAAGATTTTAGAATTCTATTTGAAAATTTGCAGAATGGAAGTTGTGAGTCATTTGCATGTAAAGGTTTTAATGGCTTTTCCTTTTGAACTTCTTTTTGTTAAATACTTATTTTTTTCTAATAAAAAAAATTCCTTACATGTTTGTCTTTCAATAATAAGGAATGATCTGGCTTAAACTGAAAAATTACAAAACAAAATTAATGAAGAAGCTTTACTTCTCAGACTTGGGAATAAGTACTTAATGTCCTTAGTGATGAAAGAGAAAAGAGAATGAGCAAAAAAAGACAATAGTGTTTTATATTTTGGTGGGCTTTACAATCAAATCATACTGAAAACACTGGGGTTTTTTTCATAGAAAAAAAAAGACATTTCTTATGTAAAAAAAAAATATGTTTTCTGAATAGGCAAACTTGTCATCATCTTTCATTCTTCACTAATAGAAATCATGTGGTTGAAAATGTTGACCTGCAAAACATACATAATAGGCCAAGAGTCACGCTGAATGCTCATTGTATCTGAGAAAGGGCATGAAATTTAGTTTTGCCCTCAGCTCTGCTTAAATGTAGCATCAGGATTCCTCACACAGCTTTCAGCCTGGTGTGCCAGTGCAGCTCCATTTCTCCACATTGGAAAATGGGCACTAATTCCATCCTTCTTGCAAAGTAAGACTTAACAGAGGCTCAATCCATTCCAGGGTGTAAAATGCTGTGTAAGTAGTGCTTGTTATTTATGACAGTTGTTATAACAATGTTCTTGAAGCTTGGATGTTCAGATGATTGAACACTGCAAAGATTGCTACATGAGGAGTAGTATTTAATTTGGTAGATGCCCGAACATTGTTATGGAGCAGGATTGTTGATGTGCATGTCTAACACGGATAATTTTTTCCTGAATTAATTTTTAAAACTCTTTGGTTTTTGACAGTAATACCTACTTTGATATATGTCTACATTTCTTAGGAGGTTATCAGATCTGTGTCTGACTCAGGTACTCTTTCATCTTGCTGAGCACACGTGACAACACTCGGAGATAGAAGGCACTTTGGGGGATGTTTTTAACTTTCCATCATTGGAGCTGCAGGCAGGTTTGAGTTGCTGAGGTCAAGATTTTGTAGGATGCAAAAGTGAATTGACATTTGTATACATAATAAGAACATACACAAACATAACATGTATTTAATATATTTTTAATATGGATAGTAAATTTAGACTTGAGATAATGAAATTATATTTATGGACTGCATAACCACCTATTCTGCAAGAGAAATTTCCTCAGAAGTGGCTGGGTTTGTGTGCAACTGGATGGGAAACTGGAGCAGGTATGCTGGGGCACAGCACTACCCATACTCTGGGAAGCTTCAGCTGTCATAGAAAGGACTGACTTTTATCCACTGTTAGTAAGTAGTGTGGAGGTGACCTGGAAAATTACTGTGAACCCTTGTGTAGCAGTTTGGGGTCAGGGCAGCCCCCAGACCGATAACAGACCGCTCTCTTTTAACCCCCCTCCCTCCCCAAAGGGGAG
>JANHGL010004259.1:68556-131222 GCA_024611195.1 Ceyx melanurus | reverse complement strand
GCAGCTAGTTAGAAACCTAAGCTGAAAAGCAAAATCACCGAACAAAACTTGCTTGCTTTTCACCCAAACCAGGACACCTTGGCTGTGAATTAGTTACTGAAGTATTGTCTTGGTCATTGCACTTGCCTTTGCTGTCATTTACTGTCTGTATGAAGTGTATCAGCACTTTTGGCTTTTTCTTTTATAAAAACATCTACTGGGTTTATTTTAAGCATAGGAAATGACTGAACTGGATTTCTGAAGTACTCCTCCATTCTTTCCTGTGCTAGTCCTGCTGGTGTAGCTCAGTGGTGTAACTGTGTCTATAATGTGTTGGAACACAGAGGTTTTCCATTAACCCCACTGTACCCAGTTGTGGTTTCTATATGAAGTCCTTTTATCCACTTGTCAGGTGAGACACTGGGTGAAAGCTACTCTGCTCTCATTTGAACTGGGGACTTTTAACATGGTCTCATTTTATTTTTACTCTTAATATTACAGTTTTATTTATTCTGTCTTTAAAGACTCATTGCCTGTTGTAACTGCAATTATTTTTGTTTTGTTCCTTGTGAGGACATTTACTTAGAAATAACAAATAATTTAAAGCATAAGTAAAAAGCTTTTATCTTACCCTCAATGATATGAAGACTTACAGGGCTCAAATCATTGGGAATATGAGGAAAGAAAACATAATAGCCAAGAAAAATAAAGAAGTTACTTTCTATATTGTAAAATGTTTCAAATGGAAACATTTCTTATCTCCTTTACTGTCAATGTGTAAGCATTCAACAGCAAATCAATACCACCCAATGGTGAGTGGGTCTCTCCATTTTTATGTGCTCACCTCATCGTTTCATGGGACAGAGGCACCATCAGGAAAAGGAAATTATTTTTATCAGGATTGTGTTGTAGCTTCTCTACCCATTTCCCCAAATAAATTAATGGGCTTGTGGATGTAATTTTCCTTCTTCAAGAATCAGAATGCAGACATTTATTTTTTTTTTCACTTTCTGCTTTGTATTCTTTCCCGGCTGCTTCTCCCATCACATTCCTGAAGGCTGTGGCATTCTCTCATGCTTCACACTTTAATTTCCAGGGGCTTTGCTGTAATGCTGTGGCTTCATAACATGGGAGGGTTACCCGTCGTTCCCAGGGCACACGAGGTAGAAAGGAAAAAAGTCCCAGTATCAGCTTCTGAGTGACAATGGTCTGTGTTAGAAACCCATCTATTCAATAACTGCATTGAACACAAGCAGATTTTCATCAGAAGAAGCTCCCAGAGGGGTTGCTTACTTTGAAGGAAATACATTAATTAAAACACTCCACAAAATAGAAGGTGAAGAAATGCATAACATTTCAGCTAGATTTTATGCGATGCTGAGCACTTTTTTGACCTTCATCTCCAAACGGTAAATGGAAAGGCAGTTTTGAAAGCCTTCATATGTACTGGTAGCACAACTTGATTGTCTCCTCTGCAGTTCTTCCTGGGAAAAGAAAAAAAGGCAGCAAAAATATGATGCTGTTACCATATTTGCAGCTGAAGCTGTTTAGAGCCCAGGCAGACTAACATTAACAAATGATGATAATTAGGCTTGATTTGCATATTAAAATTGTCTTAATTAAACACCGATTCTGTAAACGTTTAAAGGCTGTAATCGATCTTTTGCAGGCTTTCTTGGTTATTTATATGATCTAATAAAGGCTGGAGGCTTTGTTAATGAGACCTCTATTTCCTAAGTTGTATGTGTCAATGAGATTATTTCACTGACAATTACAGAGCAGACTACCATTAATAACTAACAAAACTCAAACGCTGGAATGCTTTTGTCTGAGGCTACATAGATGATAGAGCATCTTTAATGGGAACCTGCTGTTTACATATCCTTTCTGCTCAGATAGGGGCCTATGTCACAACCCTGACCAGGGAAAAATCCCAGGAAAGGTATTTCATGGGGAGTTTTTGTCAATGGAAAACCAAGCTCACAGTGTCCTGTGAGCTGTTTGAATAACAGATCTAGTATTTATACAGCGTTGAGCTTGGTCATAATACATTTGGTCCCAGATCTAATTCTGACAGCTCCAAACAGGCTGAACTTAGTAAGAAACTTTTTAATTGAAGAGGTGATGTAATCATGCTTCAATTCCACAGGAGGTGTCTGAGAAGGCTTCCAGGGGTTTTACTTCTCTGCAGTATCTTCACAATCTTGAGCTATGATGTGAGCGTCTAGGAAACTGGTACCAAAATAGATTAAAAGTTCTTCATTCTGAGGTGCTAAATATTTTCATCGCTCCTAGCTCAGTAACCTTGTTAGTGCCAAACAAAAACATTTTTGGGAAAGTATATCCCTTTGGAATATTTTTTTTAATATTTTTATTATTTGACTTTTTATTATTTAACCATCTTGCACATGAAGGACTATGTATTTATGTATGTATGTATAACTTAAGATGACATTTGTTGTGGGATATTCCCAGTAAATATTTTCTGGTTTCAGTCCTCTACATGTACTCCTTTGAAAGTTGCATACTCTGTAGTCTTGTAAGCACAGTCACCAGACACAGTGCCAGTATTGATGGATTACAAAACATGTTTATTCCCATTTCATTTCAGTCATTAAGTTTATTGGGAAATATTAACAAGTGTTACACTAGAGTGTATTTTGAATGACTAAAATAATTTTTCTGTGAAATGATCAATAAACTCTATAAAGCAGGTGTGACTTTACAAATTGGTGTTTTGCCTAATTCCTTTCCCGCAGAGACTGAATATCATTTCCTACTAGGAGCAGTGCTGTGGTGAAAGAGTAATAATGGTAATTCTTAGAGTGACATTCAGCAAGGTACTTCCAACATATGATAGAAGGTTCTGTTTCCACACCCTTTGCCCTGAGAATAAGCATATTTCTTGGCACAGGTTGATTTTGTATGCAGTGAAACGAGATCAAGTGGAAGTTTTTTTCCTATCAAAGGCTTTATCAAATGTTCTCAGTCTGTGGGGAAACCGGAAATAATTTTGTTTTTAGCTCCAGTAGGCCCCAGATCTGTTGCATTTAGTGATATGTCCTTGTCATGGTGTAAGGCAGTGACAAAAAGGCTGATGCCTTTTCACATATATCTGTAAGAAGAGGCCAAAAATACCTAAGGCTCATAACATACAAAGTATGTAAATTTATGAGACAGAGTGTGACTGTTCCTAAATGTAATGGTGGTTTACCACCATATTAGTGAGATGTTGGGATTGTAATTATTTGTGCTTTGAATGCTAAATGAAACTAGAACATCTGGCAGATTTACTAAAATATCTATTTCCAGTGCTTCCCAGACCTTCCTGCTTTACTTTCTCTTGAGAATATTGATGTGAATTTGAAATTAAAGAAGATAAGTAGTTTTCATAGTCATTTACACATCTATTTCTTCTTTCACTTAGAAAATATAGGCAGTGTATGCAGGATCTAGTATGTAGAATCCATGGGTCCTGTGCTTGTAAGAGGGGATTTCAATGTTTATTCCTCTTCCACCGGTGATTTTTTTTTTTCCAAATTTTGAATTGTAAATACCTGTATAAAGGAAACATTTTTTTTCTGTGTTTGTTTTGTTTTAATTTCAGTGGCTTATTTTTCCAGTGAATTCTTTTTAGTGTTTTTGTCAAATAGTCTGGATTCTGTCCTCTGATCTTGGTTCCTCAGGTCAGAGATACTGTTACTGCTAAAGTGGCTGTAGTTTGGGAAAGCCAGATGATGGTGAGCAAGCGATGGGCTTTCCATTTCCATTCAGATCCTGCTTTCTTTACCAAGACCCCTTCTTTGGGAAGTAGTCAATCCTTTCCAGTTGGTTAATGGAGAAAATAGAGATCAAAGAAGAGGCTGACTTAAAGTGTGCAATTCAGCAATTGCAGGTGAACAAAAGAGAACTGCAAACATGTTCTGTTACGTGTGCTCTCTCTTGTTTTTCTGTTTTTGGTGCACCTGCCATTTAAAATTTGAATGAGATGCATTTGATGCATGGTGACTGCCAGCATAAAAGTCATAGTGTGAATACACAAGGCTTACAAATTCCTTTATAGCAGCAGGAGGAAACACTCTCCAGATGACAAGTAATAACTTTGATCTTATTAGTTATTTCAAACAAACTAACAAAAACCCACCAACCTTTGGGTCACCTCATTTGACTTCTTTAATAATCACAGTTGTGTATGTACCTGCTTTTACCTCTATACTCTCTTTTCAAGTTAAAAACATTTAGTATTTCCTTTCTCTGATTAGGAAAAATAACTAGTGTTCTGTCATGAATTCATATAAGGTAACAGTTTGGCATTTGGACCAAAATTGAGCTTCAGGTTTTAAGAGCACTAAACTGCTTCAGACCAGTGCTCAATTGCTCATCATCAGATAAGATCAGAAGATAGCATGTTGTGTTGGTTTGCTCAGTTGCTGATTTCTTAAGACTTCAGTTGCAGGAGCAGAATTTGATTAGTGAGCCCAGAAGTGCAATGTGTAGAGTAGCCTCTTTAGGAAGGCAATGTACAGGAGAGGTAGATTCAGAAATGCTGTTCACTTCTGAACAGAGGAAAAGTAAAAAGATTCCAAGCATGAAACTTAAATTTCCAACCTTCTTCCTTTAAAAGTGGAAAGGAAGAAAGTGCTTCCCATGTGGCCTTCTCACTTTTTCTCATATATAATTAAATTAAGTATTCATTTTTAAATTCTGCTTTCATGTAATTTAATTTTCAAAGCCACCCAAAATTCTTTTATATTTCTTTTCTGTGCTTTTACTGCACTCATAACTTTCCTAGTTATATTCCACCAGCAACTTCCACTCATTTATAATTAATCTTTTTGATCTTCTTTGCATTAAAGTGATAGAGCTCATAATACTTAATGTTAGACTATCCTACTAGGTTTCTTTCATTTACATGTTACACTGCTGAAAACCATTGCTATGTTCTGCAAAGTATTGGAATACCAAGTTGAAGTAAACCCTAGCAATGATAAAAATGGGCCATCTAATTCTGTGTGGGGGAAAAGGCCTTATCCTGCCCTCAGAAGTCTGCAGTTAATGGGCTTCAGCATATGGGCTTTCCCTGGTCATCCCTGGTCTTGCACCATTGATCCTTCCCTGACAGGAACATTTAAACTCCAGGAGTTATGTTGGACAGGAGAAACGCTATTACCCAATTTGGCTTTTTTGGTGCTGACAGGGTGATGTATGTTCACCTGCTTTATGAATCCTTATTAAGATGCAGTAGCTTCTCTTTGTGAAACCATCTGCCAATATCAAACAGGGGAATAATATACAGGTCTGCTTTTAGTGAAAGAATTTCAATATCTTGGATATTTTTTTTTCTATTTATTTTATTTTAAAGGAACAATGGGTCCAAATGCAAAGAAATTTCTTCCCATCCCTGGATGGCCTGTCACGGCCGTGAAGGTGAAGCTGTGCTCATGTATGATATCTCCAAGTAGAGATTACTTTTCTCTCACTTTACAGAAGCAGGTACAAGAAAGTATCTGCTCACAATAAAACCTTTTTTTCCTCCTGACATAGTTAGAAGTTTGATGCCTCTTACAGGAGTTCAGTGAAGAGAGAATCCCAAAGTCTTGTCTGTTTAAATACTGCCTGTGGTTACAGGTTTCCGCAGACTACAGTACAAAAATCCATGTGTCAGGAGAAGACAAAAAGATAATTCACTTTCATCTCAAGAACAAAGCTGAACAGAGGAACTTTTTTCAACTTTTTACATTCATGAAACATTTATCTGAAAGTCAAGTTATATTATGCTGGCAAGAATATAATCTGTCAGCATTTCTAATATAAATTTCTGGGTTTAGTGTTTTTTTAGGAGAGCCTTAGAGGTTCACTTTGAACAGATTTAGCATACAAGGTCTTGGCCTAGAAACATACTTTTCTTCTCAATTAAGAAAAATAACTATAACTGCATGTTCGGTGCAAAAGGCATTCATGCTCTGCTCAGGTGAAAGTTCAGACACAGAAAAATGAGGCAGTTCAGGAGTGTCCCAGAGTATGATTCCTTTAGTTTTTTCCTTATTTTTAGTAGAAGGTGTTACTAACTTTCAAGTCAAAGAAAGGCAGGTCTGTGATGAAAAGCATGACATGAGGCTTAGTTTGCAGGCAGAACTCTGTTTCTAATTTCTATTACTTACTAACTCTAGAAAAATGCTGTTTCTCAAGGTTTTTAATGTTTCACGGTATGAAAGTCGCTATTTAAGTTCATGCATCTTAAAGAGATTCAAAATTCAAATGTCTTTAGGCAGATATAGTGAATGAAGTTTAAAAAACAAAACAAAACCACAAAAAGCAACCCCCTGCACTCTCTGTGAGAAAAGGAGATCACCATAGCAGTAAAGAGCCCAGCAGCTGATGTATTTCACCTTTGATGTGCATACCTGCCTCTGTGTGCCCTTGCCTTATGGGTCACACAAAGGAGTATTGCAAATAAATTTTATTCCCCAAATGTAACATTATAAAACATCTGAGTAATGCCCTGGCCTTACCTTTGGCCTAAAAATCAAGAAACAGCCTTCTCCACATGATTTTTTTTCCCCCCTTGGGTCTATTCCAAGTATGGAGAACAGAAGCAGACTCCAGCTTGAAGATTCTGTGCTTGAGCTTATCAAGTAAAACCTGTGGTGACAGATGGTAAAACTGCTTTCCAAATTTGCTCAGTGCTTACTGTATGGATACTGTACATCATGTGCTTGTAAACACCTCTGACAAAGTAGCTGGGAGATGAGTGCATTGTTGCCTTGGTTTGAGTGGTGCCCTCTGGATGAGCCAGGATGGAGCAGATGGAAAAGAGAGGGGCTCTTGCTGTGAGCAGACAGGCTGGCATTGCTGAGGGGGACACGTGTACAAGCTTAATGTGATGCAGGACAGTGCTGGAGTGAGGTATTACAGGCTGGGCTGAAAGGAGAGACTAAAACAAAGGAGCTGTCTTGCAAAGGCAAAGGGGGTGTAGTTGTTTTTAGACTCTTTCCTCCTGTTTTCATGTTTACATGTGATATCCCATAAAAATGAGTTTTCTCTCTTTTAAAAATTACTGTGTCATAGCTGGTGCTCTAATAAAGAGATCCAAAAATCCATGTTGATGTTTCCAGTGCACCTACTTCAAGGCAAAAAGGCAGACAATTCCCCTGCAGTACAGAGCAACTTCAGAGCCCACAGTTCTGCTGGAAGTGTCATATATTTCCCTCAGAGCTTGCTAGTGCCTGGCAGATATGAAGCACAGGTAGACCAAGCAGACAGACCATGTCAGAAATAAGGCAAGGTTCTGAGTAGGAGTCATGCTTTAATACCACACTTTGCTGTAAAAAGGGAACCTGTTGGCCATGTTCATCAAGGGAGATTGAGAAAGGTTAGGTCTACCCCGATGGGTAATCACAGTGCACTTAATGTGACGTTTGCTTTAGGAGAAGTTCAAGTCTAGTCAAGTCAGCTTCCTAAACATGACATTATGTGACTTTCAGGAAAAGTTCTGCCTGTGTAAGATAAAGGTTTAATTCAAGATACTGTGTTTTTTCCCCTAAATAAAATTAAAACTTTAATTAAAAAAAAAACAAACAAACTGGGAAGTTTTGGTTTTGTATTTAATAAAGATAATAAAGTATACAGGTCCACTGTTGAGTGGTTCATGGTTTGAACACTTCTTTTTGTTCAGTCCTGTGGAATGAACATATTTCTTTGAGTTAATCTCTAAATGAACAATGAAATTGCAAATAAATCTATTACCTGAGGACTGTTTAAATACATCTCATACTTGGATGTTGTTACCTGAAAGCTTATATCAAATAAAATAAAGAAATGTAGTCACATATTGCACCTAGCGTATTGTGCTCAGGTTGATCTAATGAATTTGTTATCTTGATTTTTGAACTTGGCAAAGCAAGTATGTTCATGTCAGACTTTCATTTCAGGGCATTCAAAAGTAATCAAAACAGCAAAGTTTTTTAAAAAATGAGTATATTTTAAGTGATGTTCAACAGTTTTTGGCTGTGCATTTTCTCCAGGAGTGCTTGAATTTTGGCTTGTCAGGTTTGGGAGTTTTTTTGCCATTACTGCTGAACTGGTAATTAATTAAATACAGGAAGACTGAACTTCCGTGTTGCTTAGTTAATGCCCGAACTTAATTCTACCAATGCAAAGAAACTGTAATGTATTATATATTAATATATATTAAGCCCATCTTTTCTCACCCTGGTATTTGTGTATCTATACGGAAACAATAGGGGGGATTTATTGCAGAATTTCTCTATTGATCCTGAAATCTTTGACTTTTAGACCATGAAAGTAAGAACAAAAAATCATTTGTATTTCAGTTCTTTGTTTAACTACTTTTTGCAACAGGATTACTGTTCACAGATCCATAGTTCCAAAGGTCAGGCTATTTTTTCTACAACACTGGATTGCATTTTATGAAAAAAAAAAAAAAGTTTTGTCTAGCTGAAGGATTCTGGATAGATCTAGTTTAAGGCAGGCAATTAATGTCCATGTTCTGTGAACATTTGGTTGATAAGGCTTCATAACATAATGCCATGGTGTTTCTAACCACTGATTTAATGCTAATTTCTGAGTTTCAAACTAGAAAATTATATTTGTTAGTGTGGGCGTATGTGAATAATCATTAAAAAAAACCAATCCATCAACAATGCAGAACATTTAATATTTTGTTTTCACTGAATGTTGCTAATATCTATGTATTTTATAAAGAGGGAGAGTGTGTTTCAATTAATGTAATTGGACAGTAGCTCAAGGAATGAACAGAACTGTTATTTCCCCCATTAATATTTTAATTCAGACCTGATTACTCAGTTAACAATAATAATGTATTCTCCATAATTTACTGCCCTTTGTACTGCTAGGGTGTCAGATGCAAGGAGAGTGGACAGACCCCATAGGTGAAATGTGGAAAAAATGGGCTTTTTCCCAGCTGCAGAGTTCTGTTCTGATGTTTTATTGGTTCTCCTACTCCTGCTTTATAATAATATTATCCCTTTTAGTGGGGAAATGGTCAGCGAGAACTTCACTCCAAGGGAGTTGAAGCCTGGAACGTGGAAAGCCTGTTCACTTCCATGCTGGTTGAAGCAGGGGTACTGGTGGTCTACTAGAGATTGTAACTAAAGACTAAAAAACAGAATTTGTGTGGAAAAGGACTGTCATGAAGTTGCAGCCGAACTCCTAATGCTGAAATCTCATTGCTATCTTAACATACACTCTGTTCCAGAGGTATTCACTAATGGTTAACTTTGAGACATTACAGCTAAAGAGTAAGCTTCACAGGTTTTATTTTTATGGCAGATATGTCTGCAAAACACAGATTTCCTCCTATTGGTAAAGAAAACACTATCTGTGTATTGGATAAAAATCAAGTAGCACTTTGGAAATTAAGTTTCAGTGACAGTATTGAGATACACTTTACAGAACAGTTACATTTTTCTAGCTTTTATTATTATTATTACTATTATTAAATATTTTTGTGTGCTTTATAGTCAATTGACTTACAGAAGCGAAATCAGAAAGTTTTCATTGATTTAGTGGCATGGCATCCATGTATTTTTCTTTTTTTGGTTTTGGTTTTTTTTTGATTTTTTTTTTGGTTTGTAATAGTGTGCTTTTCCTGCACTTGGGGAAAGGTTACTGTGTATATTCTTGGATTTGAGAGTGTCTGAGGGTAAATTCTATGTCCTGCTGAGGGACAGCGGTTATTTTACAAGGGCCATTCTTCACGTGCAAAACATGTGCCAACATCTGGTTTGTTACCATGGAATGTATAAAATTTATATTGCTGCTGTGCCACAAGGTAGATTTTATGTCCTTGGTGCTTTTTCTTGCTAGACTGCTCATTTATCTTTAGTTATTTCTGTCTCATGTTATCTTTACCAAATTTCTCTGTCAATATCTTAGGAATTCTGTTTAATCACATTTCTATTCCAACAGTGAATTTATAATTGGATAATAATTATTTAAATGTACTTTTATCAGGATTTATTAGTTATTTAATTATTTAGAAATCAAATATACAAGGTTTTTAGGTGTAAGATTTTTAGCATTTTTTTTTTTTTTTGCCTGTGAGTCTGTTGAAAAATGTGTTGGACTCAAGAACTCTTGACAGGCATTTCCGCTTAAAGTGGACAGTGTGCTTGCTCTTTAAAGATAGTGGATTGCTTTTAATAGTCCAGGGCTTTTAGTTTGTATTACATGTGTTTTGCAGTTCTTCCATGGGAATAACGCTAATTTCCTAGTTTGATATCAGTGGTTTATGTGGCCTTGAAGCAGAGGCTACTTCAAGACAGAAGGTAAAAAAAAATTTAGTAAGATACAAAATGGCACTTGCTCAAGTAGCCTGCTGCCTTCTTTTGGTGACATTTTTTAGACAGAAAGAATTCTGGGAATCATTATATGCTGGACGTTGTCAGAGCTTTGTATTCTAATGCTATGTGAACAAGAGAAAGTCTCCTTCCTCTCCGAGCACAGGCAAAAGATTGTATGCAGAAGTCATTTATTTCCAGACTTTTCAAGCAGCTTCTTGTAATTAATGAGAATTTTTTATTCCTACTACTTGGAGTGGAGAGTTTTCATCTCACCTTCTGAGAACTGCCTTCTAATTTTGAGCTGAAATTTATCTGCAGATAATGAATGCGCACATATTCCTGCCTCGATGCTGCTCTTCAGCTTCAATAGGTCTTTTCCCTCTTTGGTCTTAGCCTCTGGGATATTCACAACAGCAATCTAATGCCATTTAACTGCTGTTTTGTTGAACTGGGTTCTCCTAAATGATTCAAGAGATGTAGTATAAACTGCAGAGTATTATCGAGTACTGTCTTTCCAGAATTACTTTGTGGTCGAACCTCATTAACTGCTTTCCTGAAAGGACTTTGTTGCTAGCAGTGAGAGTATACTGAAAAAGAATGGTGATTATAAAACTAGAGGGGTTTTGTCACTGAAAAGAGAATAGAAATATCTTACATTAGAGTAGGAGTAATTTTAAAATTTTTGTTTTATTTATTTATTTGTGGGTGGGAAAAATAAAAATGATGTTAAGCTAATGTTATAAACTCTAAAAGCATGACATAGGTCTGAGTAACAAGTGTTATCTCCACTCCCAAGAGACTGATTGAAGCTGGAATAACTACACAGGACTACTGGGATGGGTAGAGGAATTTCAGGTCTTGCTTTGGGGTTTTTTAGTCTCTCCAGAAAAAATGTAACAAATTGTCTTTAAATTCCATTGTCAGTAAAATATTTTCTTAGAATGAAAACTTCTTCAGGATATGATTACACTGTTCAAAGCTGGGTTGCGCTTTTAACAGCAAGTATTACTGTTACCCATGAAGCAAATAACTTTTATGAAAACACAGAAGTATATCTGTTTTTAAAACCTGTGTCTTTCTGTCTTGAAGACCTTGGGTTTTTTAGCAAGAGATGTGTCTGGATTCCTCCTGCTCTGGGAGAAGAAGTCAGATATCAGTGATGACATCTGACATATGTTACTGCACTATGTAGGTCACTCAGAGCCTAATGTGGAAGATGACAAAAGATAATTTTTATTTCATGCTTGTGATTCCTTAAGGAAAACTTTAATTGTGTGTGTGGGATATCATGAGGCTTGTACGAAATCATTGCCTAGGAGAAAGAAGCAGTGATTAGACCAAGTAATTCAAACCCTTTCGCAAGGGAGATGCTTTTTTTTCTGTGATATTTGAATGCACCTTTTCTGATAGCTATTATGTGAAGTAATGTTGTATATCCTTAGTAAGAAGTGAGAAGTCAGCCCCTCTTCTAGCAACCAGAAACTGCTTTTTAGAACACAAAGTGCCTTGGTTTGCACACAACCATAAAATCAAGGTCTTTGTACTTACAAGGGTGTAGAATAATTTATATCACTCTTATTTAATTGCTTTCTTTTTATGTTTAATTCACAGTGTCTCTGCATTTGCACTTTCTATGGTCACCTGTAGTGCTGTTACGACACTACATTCGACATGAAGGTAAGTTTTGCATACAAATTTTTATTATTTTTTTTTTCTTTAATCATCATGTTCCTTGCTCTGGTAAATCCACTTTGGCGGAATAACTACTTCTGTGGCCACATTCAGTTTTGGGAATGACTTAGAGTGGTTCAGTGTGGCACACACCTGCCAGCCGGACTACCAGAGACTGTTAAAATAAAGCTGCCCCCCAACATGCACCTTCCTCCTTTGATCAGTGCATGATATCTAAGCCATTGTACTTTGTCATGATCATGTAGTTACTTTACTTACATGAAATTAGTTGTTAATTATTTTTTTTTTCCTCGATGGTGAATTTTATAGTTGTCTAAAAAAAATAATTTTGATCGGGATTGGTGACAGACAGTGACCCTGCTTCCTGTTAAAATTGGAAGGAAAGTAATTTTTCCAAAACGTTTCTTTGTGGTGATGTGAAATATTCTGGTAAAAAGATTTGTGATGTATGGTTCCTCTAGCTCTTCTGGCCACACTGCTCTGTAAAAACAGTGTGGAAGTGGTAAGGTACGTGCTGGTTTCCAGTGACACATCATTTTCTCTTGGGAAACATCTTTCCTTTAAAAGATCTCAAAAACATTCCTGCTCCCAGTGCTCTCACTGCCAGTTTGATTACAAGCAGATCAAGGTACTGATTTTTACTCGAAGGAGGACCTGAATACCCTCCTTTTGTTCAGTATCAGCTGCTGCTTTACCAACTGCTTATGTCAACCCTATATGTTGATAGGGCAAGCCCTAAGGGTTGACACAGGATAAAGTGTGGGATATGTCAAGGGGGGAATTGGAATTCCCAAGGCCCTGCAATTCATTCTTGGTCACATGAGTGTATCTGTATGTTTGACAGGCACAAACAGCCTCTCAGTATTTTGAAACACCATGATGTAGAACAAAGATTATTTAACAGTAGCTAGCACTGTGAGGAAATACTATATACAAAAAACCTCATTCACTAATGTGACCTATGATGATTAACAGGAGGCTGAAAGACTGTGTGCTGATAATCTTCCAGATAAGCATGTTATTTTGATAAAGAATATTATAGTTGGCATTAAACTCTACAGTAAAATCATTGGTTGACATTCTCAGTGATTGAATTAGTAAAAATGGAAATATCTAGCTCAGCATTGATTAAACTGAGGGAGGGATATAATTTTAGAAGCTGTAATTGCAGTTATATAAATTAACTCTATACATACTAGAAAACCACTGAAAAAGGTAAATAGTTGATCCTGGCTTGTACAAGCTATAGTTGTTGTGTTGGTTGGCTAGCAAAGTAAGTGCTGCTGTATTTCAAACAAATATGATACCAGAAAACTGTTTTCTTACCCTCTAGTGCTTTGCCCACCAAGAAATTAAAATACACCACCCTAAGCAAGCTATTTACAGTAATTACAGTGTTTTGAGTGACAAAGATGCATATTTTATGAGAGAAAAAAGGGTTTTAGTAGAATTTTCAACAATAGTTTTGTGGGGTTTAGGAGATTAGTCATGGACTGATTGGACAAAGTTGTAACATCACTTCCAGAGGGTCAAACAGAATCCTGATGGTTAGACCTGGGGGGGGAAAAAAAAGAAAAAAAGAAAAAAAAAAAAAAGAAAAAAAAAAAGAAAAAAATTTTGCCGTCGGTAAAAGATTTGTTGGAAAAGTCTAGTGTCTGAAGTCTGAAATGGCAAAATCATAGGCTAATTGCTGACAGAAGTCTGGTTGTTTATTATTATTGCAATTTTTCTTTTCCTAATGTCACGGGTTTGCAAATGCCATGCTTTGTCAGAAGTCTTGTCTATAGGTTTGTACTTTGTGGGTGCCATGCCATAATGGTGAAAGATCCCAAAAGATTCAGTCCTTTCTCTGCTTAGCATACAGGTCAGTTTAATGAGGTTCATAAGTCAATGGGTTTGTGATAGTTGTGTCTCAGGCTGATTGGTGTCCAAAGGAGTCTTGAAAGAACATGAAAATCTAATTACAATATGTCCTGTTGAGAAAATACAAGAATAAAACCCAAATTTTCCAGTTAGATCACAGCACCATCCAGGCAGCATGTCAAAAAAATTAAGGGATATTTTAGGGGAAGAGTATTGTATGAGGAGGAAGCTAAAAAAAAAGGCATTTATACAAATTGAATAAATCTCATTAAACTCTGTGAAACTGATTAAATCTGAGTTATTTACTATACCATGCTTTTGAAACTGCAGTTAATAGTTTTTTGTTAAGTGGGTAACATTTACAGCCAGAACTCTCAATAGTGCTCAGATTCCATAATTAGCCATTTCTCTATTGAACATAACTGCCAGTTGGGCAGCTGGAATGTGGCCATGTGTTGGAGATTGCCTTGCTGGGACATGAGGCCTCTGGAGAATCTGGCGGGTAGTCACATTCCCCTAATAGAAACTTCTGTAATTATGGTTATGTCAGGATATAAAAGAGAATGCTTTCAGCAGTGTATAAATTCTGTGTTTTTCCAGGTTGGCTTTCTGCCGGTGGAAAGTCTATATAGCTGCTTCTTAATGGAAGATGTAGAAAAATTCACCTTTCCTTTTAAAAGTTAACATTACTGTCCCTTTTACTGCCCTGTCCCTGTAACATAACTAACCTCCTGGAGACAAATGTTTCAGATATTTCTTTTCCACAGAGGACTAAGCCTTTGAGTAGAAATACATGCTTGTAAGGATGGATGGCTTTTTGGATGTTGCTCTGCTCCTGTTCTTTTCAAAAGCTCTAAGCGCGGCAAAAAAAAGATACACATGAACATACCTTACCTCGGAAAGCAAAGATACCCACTCTAGGATAATTCCCCCAGTTTCTGGATGTTACTGGGATGGAGGTGACCCCATTTAATTCTTGGCTTCCATGTGCCTGCCCACACAGGTGGGCAAAAGGTGATGGAGAGAGCCTTATTGCTTGTAAAGTGCCTCCACCTGGACATCAAGGAAGTGGTATCCAAGTCAGACCTGGCCAAACCCTCATGTCTTATGGAGAACTATGGAGAGGATACTAAGCATCTGCATGATTCATGCATCGATTAAATATCAAATTACTAGCATTTTTACAATAGTACGTATTTTTGATCAACAACTGGGAAAAAAAGTATACTATTTCAGACAGCAATATTCATAAAAGGAATTTGTGGAATGCAAAGTATTTTAGGTTTTCCTAATATAAATTACAATTCCAAAAGACTACAAAATATATTTTTGATAGCAACAGCTAAATTTTACCTCCCCAAGCCAAAATGCAGGCAGCATTTAGGTCATTCTTCCATTGATTTACTGAAGGACAAATAATGTCAGACAGTTTTTAAACAAAAACAAAATTTCAATTTTGTTTACCTCTTCAGCAGTCCAGTTGGATGTCAGCTACCGTTTAGCTGGGCCAATAATATCGATATTTGATGTCAGTTCTTATTCATTACTGTACCCAAATGATGCAAAAGTCAGATCTTTCAGTTGTTTCTGTGGATGGCCAAATAAAGCCAGGGATGTCTGACTGCCTCTTACAGATACAAACAAGAGAAGAACTGAATACAAAATCAAAAATCTACTCGCTCTTATTGTTATTTATGTATTCAAAGTGTTCATCCCTTGCATAAACTCAAAGCCAGTTACTTAGGGAGGTTACCTGGTAATATCTAATGTGTTCAGTTATATGTGCAAAAGGGCTAATAGGTTCTTCTTCCAGTTTATTTCTGTCTCTGTGCATAAGAAATATAATTACAGAACTGAATTGCGTTTTAAATACTGATTTTAGTATTGTTAGTTAACCATTTTCAGGCCATCAAAAATTGTTAGAAATAAAAAAATTAATTTATTCTGTCTCTGTATCACAGCAAAGAACAAAATCTGCATCAAAATACCTTGATTTGTTGGAAAAAAGGTTTTCTGATAATAAGTGTAACTCTCAGAAAACTGTGCTCAAATCAACTTACACATTCTCTGAAATATTCACGTTATTCCCTATTTTTTTGAAGGAATCTTTCTGGAATGCTCTCTTCCCTTGGCCAGGGGTACTGTTTAATCCCTTCTGTCATCTCTGATGCTATTGTTATTAACTGACCCCAACAGTTAGCACCTATGTGCCTGATTTATGTATTATGTGTAGACCAGATAAGATGTTTTGAAACAACTCTTGAAAGACTGGTTAGATCCATCTTTATTTTTATCAGTTTAAGTATTCTTGCTATCTAACACTGATATCAGAGCCTTAATATAGAAGGGTGGATAAACAAGTAATGATATGTCCAGCAGATATCCCAGCTCTTTTGTGAAGCAGTTCCAATACATATGGAGTTACCTGACTGGAAATTCATGATGCATTGGTTAGTATGGGGGTGGATCTCCCAGAATGCTGTATTCCTGTATCCTTGAGAAAATGTTCAAGTTGCCTTCGGAAACTTGGAATTAACTACCCTTTCTATTCTCCCCAGTGTCATTTATTTGTATGAGACTTTAAATGGAGGCCTGTCAAGATTGCTAACTCTGAAAACAATCACAGGTCAATAAAATTTGCTGCCTTTTGTTTTAAATGTTAAGCACTTTGTACGAAAAGGCAAGGTTAGCGCATTCTGTCTCAGGATCTCCTTCCTCCGGCCTCAGGGTTTATGTCTTTCTCTCATTTACATAGGATATTTTATTTATTTATTTATTAATTTTTACCCAGTGTCACGGTTTAGGGTCAAGGCAGCTCCCAGACTGATAACAGAAGCTCTCTTTTAACCCCCCTCCCTCCCCAACAGGGAAAAGAAAAGGAATAAGAGAGACTTAGCAGTTAGAAAAGGAAAATAGAACAGTTTTAATGAAAATGAAAACAATAATGGGAGATATAAAAATATGTAGAAAACTAGTACTGAACCCAACCCCCCTGATAGTAATTACATCATTGTCACTGCTGTGGATGTGGCACAGGGAGAGTCCCAGACAGGGCCCCACAGCAGATGAGAGCTGTGTTCAAGAGCTGGATTCTGGCACTGGGTTCAGAACACACCGATCAGGACCAAATTCAGGATGGACAGAGTCCTCCTTAGTGCTCACTTCAAGAGAGGAAGAATGCCAACAACCTGAGCTGAGAGCTTAGCCTCCCAGCCTAGCCTACCCTAGCCCCCCAGCCCAGAGATTTATATACTGGCTATGATATATATGGGCTGGAATACCTTTCACTTTCTGCACCCGCCAGTGTGATACACAGGTTCTAGCAGTGGCCTTGGTCTTCATTCCAATTCTTGGTAGTAACTCTAAACAAGGGATCTTATCACTGCTAGAAGCAGACACTGTCTGTGAGAACATGCTGCTAACTTGAGAAAGTGCAGTTAGTTAGAAAATCTGAGCTGAAAAAGTAAAATCACTGAACAGAATTTGTTTTGTTCTCACTCAAACCAGGATACCCAGGAATCCATTCTGGTCCACTCTGTTGTCACCATGGAGGTACTCCCAGTAAATACCAGAGTATTTTGTAAGATTCACCCAATCAAACATGGAGAACCTTAGATTTGAGAAGACCTTTTGTTCTCCCTGATGGTAGCTTCTGGGAAGGTATTTCAAACCCATAAAGAAATGGAAAGCAAAGCATCTTACTGTAACATTGACCATTGCTGAAAAAGTGTCTGCCTCAGGTTATCTTTTCTTGCTTTGACACAGAAAAAAAACCAAAACCTTGTTTTTCCCCGTAATGGTACTTGTAGAGAGATCACTTCTAGCCTTTTCTGTCACAGGGCATTACAAGATGGATATCTGCCTGTCTGCAATTGTTACTTCAGGCCTCATCTTCTGTAAGAGGTGTTGTGTTCCCACCCAGTCAGTCCTTTTGGTCCCTTCTTTGCAGTGTGTCCTCTTTGCTGGAGCCCAGCAGTTCTACCTCTTGTTGGTCCTGAGTGCAAGGCACACCCCATGTGCCCACTAACACTTGGATTCTATACAAGTGAAAACCCTGAGGGATTGCCGCTCTTCCTTGGGAACAATCTGTTTGTAGCATAATGGATGAAAGTTGTGATGATCACAGAGACTTCTGTGCTCCAGAAGTGAGCCACATAGAAATGGTCAATGCATGAGAAATGTGGGGTAGGAAGCAGGGCATCATACAGTCCATTCATTTGTTTTGAACCAGCAGCAAATCAAATATTTAGCCTTTCTAATTGAAGCTTTCAATTATATTTTGCTCTCATTTAAATATTTGCATATGATGAAGCATTTTTCAGCTCTTCCTGATATACATTTAGGGTAATGCATAGACATTTAGGTTTTAGCTCAGTTTACTGACACATTTTCTTTTGGCGACCTAGGTAATCTGCATTCTAAAATGGGCCAGTTCACATTTCAGGAGTATATCTATTGCCACTAATACTAATTTATGAAAGCTTGTATTACAACTACATTTTAATGTTATTACAGTGGACACTACTTAGTTTTTAAACATATATTTATTTAGACTGTAAAGAACCAAATGGCAATAAAATCCCTGTACATGCACATGGTGTACCCTAGTAATTTGTTATGCTTACTGCTTTCAGTAGTGTCTAACCAGGTAATGATGGCACCTAACTTCAGTCACAGTATCCTTCAAAATAAGGAGAAAAGCCAGTGATGGCAATTATCATTCATCCACTCCTCTCGCCGCAAAGCTCCCAGAATTCAACAGCATTTCTTTGATGGTTAGAAAGGAAAAAACAAAATTGATTATTTTAAACCTCTCTGCAAAAGACACTGCTCTCTTTGCAGCTCCGTTTCAAGTACAATGTCAACCATGGCTAGCAGTAACTCTGCAGGGAGTGCAGTGATTTGGGTTTCATATGTAAATTTATGCAAAGGGCTTTTGCAAGCCTAGCATGTGTTGTTCTCCTCAAACACCACAAGGCACTTCATGCTACTTGCTGTGGCAAAAGGAAGATAAATTCTCTGTTTCACACAGTAAGAGGAAAGCCTGCAGAGTACATGTAAACAAACAAGAAACCCCTGATCCATTATTAGTGTTGAAAGTCAGTAATAATAACTGGAAATTCTGCTGCAACAAAGTTGTTCCATTTCCATTGTTTACTTCTAATGGAGCTCCTTCATTGGAGAATGTAAGAGCTGTTCTTTGAGTCTCTGAAAGGGTAGAATTAAACACCTAGAAATAATATGGTTGCAGATATTATAGTTGGGGGTAGTCTTGGCTGTAGCAACCATGATATGTTAGAGTTTAGTATTAGAGAAAGAAGCAGGTTAGTAAAACTTCTAACCTGGATTTTAAGAAGGCTAACTTTGTCCTCTTCAAAAACCTACTTAGAAGTCCACCACCTGGATGAAGGGACAGAGTGCACCCTTATCAAGTTTGCTGATGACATGAAACTGGGAGGGGTGGCTGACACCAAAAGGCTGTGCTGCCATCCAATGAGATCTGCACAGGCTGGAGGGCAGGGTGAGGGAGAATCTCATGAGGTTGAATAAGGACAAGTGTAGAGTCCTGCATCTGGGGAGGAATAACACCAGGAACCAGTACAGATTAGGGGTCACCCTGCTGGAGAGCAACACCATGGAGAAAGACCTTGGAGAGCTAATGGACAGCAAGTTATCCATGGGACAGCAATGTGACTTTGCCAGAAAGGCCAATTTCATCCTGGAGTGCATAGAGAAAACTGTTTCCAGCAGATGTAGGGATGTCCCCTCTACTCTGTGCTAGTGAGACCACACCTGGAATATTGTGTCCAGTTTTGGGCTCCCCAGTTTAATTAAGACAGGGATCTACTGGAAAGACTCCAACTGAGAACTAAGAAGTTGATTAAGGGACTTGAACATCTCCTCTATGAAGAAAGACTGAGGGAACTGAGGCTGTTTAGTCTTGAAAGGAGAAGACTGAGGTGGGATCTTACTAATGTCTATAAATATCCAAGGAGTGGGTGTGAAATAGAAGGAGCCAATCTCTTCTCTGCCCTGCAATAGGACAAGGAACAATGGAGAATGGAAGGTTACACCTCAGCATGAGGAACTTCTTTACTGTGAGGGTGACAGAGCACTGGAACAGGTTGCCCAGAGAGGTCATGGCTAGAGACTTTCAAACCCCGCTTGGATCTGCTTCTATGTGACATGCCCTAAGGATCCTGTTTAGCAGGGAGGTTGGACTCCATAATATCCAGAGGTCCCTTCCAACCCCTCATATTCTATGATTCTTTGATCATTTTACGATGCTCTTCAACTTGATCAAAATAATCACTGAGAAAATTAGGATAAGTAGTAAAAAAATGCTATCTGGTTATCTTTGTATAGCCCACATACCAGTTCATTTATTAGCACAGACCTCATGTCCAGATGGTTTTTCCACTTCCTGATGTATTTGTTTCTCCTCCACTTTCTAATAGCCACAGACTTTTGGTCAGTGATCACATTAAGAGGTTTCTGTGTGTGTCTACGCTTGTGTGATACATTTTCTTTCTGCTCAAAACCTACCGTGGTGGTTCCCATTGCTCTGTTTGGTTGGTTGTATTAGCAGCACTCACCATGTAGGCAGCAGTTTTCTGCATGCAGTTCTTTCCTTTGCTATTCCCACCAGCCATCTTCAACTGCATGCTTCTGGTTACCTGCAGACAGTCATATTATAGGTGAAGCTGGTCAGGTCCCAGCATGTACCAGCAGTAATTTCAAAGTATTTGATCTTGGATCATAGTTTTAAATAGCTAATTTGAAGAATCCTACATTTTTACAGAACTTCTGATAACATTATTTTACCTTTGTTACAGTAAGTGATTGATATGTCTACGTCTGCAGCATTGTGTGAAAAAGGAAAATGTTGACAAAGAATCCTTTATTAAATTTGTAAAGCATGTTTTGACTTAGTTCAGTAATCACAACAGGTGTGGCAAAACCAGCCAAATTCTCACAGGAAATTGTACCTGTTCTACACAGTGCAACATTAGGAGTTTTTCACTGACAACTGCTAATAAAGTTGGAGGTTTCTTCCATCAGAGCCAACTCTGAGAGGTGTTTCTTTCTGCATCAATATTTTGGATTCACCTCACCTCCAGAAGAGCTGATGTCTCACCAGTTCATGACTGTTCAAATCTGTAAAAAATGTCACAGGGAGTGAGGATCAGATCCCAGTTGCTTGAGCTCTGGATGTTGAGTTGCTTTGAAACATAATGCAGAAGTCAAAACTATAAAAGCAAAAATATGGTAAAAAAACAGGTGGAAAACACTGATGTTATCTGTAAGTAACCCTTAATCACCCCTTTTCCCCCACTCATGGTGAAAATAATTATTAACAATAGACCACTATGCTTTCAAAGTGGTAATCATTGTAGCTCTGCATTTTTGCTAGGCAAATTAATTCCATGTCTTTCTAAGATGCTATTTTCATTTGAAACTAGGATGATTTAAGCCTGATACTTCAAAAAAGGGTGGTGATTGATTAGTCATAAGTCTAATAATGAACTACATCTGCATTTTTTTCCACCATCTTTATCATATTTTACATAATTCATTTGGCTTAATTGAACATTAAAATCTTTTTCCCTGTAACAACTACAGAAGATTCACCTGCCCCTGCTTGGATTCTCTTGAGATCCCTCTGCCCTTGCTCAGTGCTGCTCAGAGAGTCCAGTTCCATCCCACAGGATGGGGTGGCACAGAGGTGGGACTATGTCTACCATGTGTGCCCCCTGTTATTTTTTCTCACTGTAGTTATTTTTTTGCATTACAAGGCCTGATGTAATAACTCTCATCAGGTTTCTGATGTGCTTTCTGCTGTAAATGTGGGAGGGAATGATTCCTTCTTCTAAAGGTACTCAGTTTAATGCATATTAAATAGCAGTAGAGTTAAGTGACTTAGTATGTGTCCCATGGGGAGCATCTTAGAAATGCAGATTATGGGAGACTGCCTCAGTTTGAGGTAGTTGAAGCTACTCTGTATATGGCCACTTTGTCTGCTGGCACCTAATGGCAAGGAGTTTCCACCACGCTTCATGGGCACAGAACAAACTCCTTTTACTTAGTTCAGAGGCTGGTAACAAGACTAGTAATACTGGTTACAAGTTCATCAGCCCTTTCTTATGCCAGAGGTCAAACAGATTCCCAATAGTAATGGAAAGGGAAAACAGTTATCAAGCATGTTTCTGGATATCAGAGGGTTTAGAGATTTAATCTGTTCCCACTACTGCAGCTGAAAATCTTACTCTAGTCATTATAAAAGTTCCTTAAAATGCACTTCAACCAGTTACATCTGTTTTGAAAACAAAGGACTTCCACATCAGTGAACTTGACTGATTTGATATGAACTTAGAGTGAAAATGAGCTACTAGTTTGCTCACTACTTTGCCTTTTAAAAAATTTTTACTCAATCTCATGAAAATCTCTGCTGACCTACCTGAACCAAGTTAAACTTTTAAGAGGATACTTCTGGGAGGAGTTTATTGCAGTCTGAATTAGATAAAATAACTTCTTGCAGTTCATAAGTTGCTGATCTTTCAGCAGTCAATCCAGAGGTGTGTTCATAAGCAAGACATAATGATTCAGTTTCATCCTTATCACTGGTGTGAAACAGAAATTTCAGAAAAATACTTTCCTAAAGTGTACCTGATGATTAGTCCCATTGTTAATCTTTATTAATCTTCACACAAATTTCTTCCACAAATGGGTTCTAAAGCTCTGGTCCAGGCTGCCCAGGGCACTGGTGGAGTCCTCATCCTTAGAGTGCTTGAAAAGCTGTGGAGATATGGTGCTGAGGAATGTGGTTTAATGGTGTACTTGACATTGCTTGGTTAACAGTTGGACTTGATTTTTAAGATCTCTTCCAACCTAAACAATTCCGTGATCTTAAGAAAAAAAAAAAAGTATATTTAAAAAATAGGTAAGAAGGAAAGAGATTTTTAAAACTTCCTGGAAATTATATGAGTCTGTTAATTCCTGGTGTTATAATTATTTCTGTCACAATGGTTTTCGTGTGCCATCTGAGATTGGGATTATGATGTATATGGAGCTGAGCATACCCATTTGAATGGGAAATCATCTGTAATATAAATACGTTTGTTAAATTGTCAAGAAAAAAAAGTGGAGGGTGGAACCATAAAGGCAAGTAAAGGACTTGAAAAGTCTTGTAGGTGGAACCTGGAACAGAACCAGTCTTTGAGTCTAGACTAATTGAATCCCTGTATAATTCTTAAATGACTTCTGTGTGTGCGCGCACACTGAAGTACCAATTGGATTTTATGGAACAGGAAGCAAGGTTTACCAGTTTCATGAATCATTCTACATGCTCTTTGATTAGGTGAAGTAATAGAACCTGTGCTGTGGCTGCTGCAGCATAAAATGTAGTGTAAAAAAAAATAAGAACAATGGGAACCTGCTTTTGCACATTTTCTCCTTGAATCTCATTTTCTTCTACTTTTACATGTGGGAAAATCATTCAAGCCCTGATGGATCAGCTTGCTGTTCAGTAAAATATGTCATCAAAAAGACATGATAAAAAAGACTTCATTGTAACAAGAGACAAAAAGAAGACAAGGAAGAGCAAGGCAGAGGGCTCTGCCATGAATAACTACAATAGTAACTGTGAGAGGAATGAAAAAGCCAAAAGCTCATAGGAGTATTCTAAGAGATTCTGCTTTAAAGCTTTTGAAAATGGCACATGGCCAGGTGCAAATGAGTTTGTTTCACATATGACTTATCCTTTCTCTTTTTCTGTCATGTAGCTTCATATCATCCTTAAGATTGATTAGATTCCTGGTTTATTTCTTTGTATTGAAAAGTTATCCCACATCTCCAGCTCACTTAACTTAGAAAAGGTGTGTAATAGAGATGACATCAAGTGAAGAAGGGTTGAAGTATAATAGCTGGCTCATGAACAAAATCCTTTTGGTAGGTCTTTACTGTAGCAGCTGCCTAGGTATCATTAATAATTAATGCACTTAATAAGTCTGCAGACAAAGTATGCTGAGACTGATAAAACACCTGCTTGAATGTGTTGATTTGTTAGCATCAGAACCCTGTGTTTCTTCTGTTGGCAGATGAGGCCTGCTGCCTTTCTGTGGAAACTGGGCAAAATATACTACTGGGGTTTGCATTTTATTCCAGGCATCTGGGAGGAAATTGTTAAAAAGTCTGCAGACTTTTGACAGCAAGAACTGGTTGATCTTTCTCCTAAGGTAGATTGTAAACCCTCTGGATCAGGACCATCTTCTCTAGCTTGTTGACAAAGTACCTAGCACAGTGGGGTGGTGCTTCCAGACCAGGTTTCTCCAGCATTGTTTCTGTTTAGATAGTATCTACAAGGACCAAGGGGGTTCTACCTTTCTGATGTAGCCACAAGTATAACAAGTTAGAGTTGTTCAGTGTGTCTGGGTCTTACTAACGATTTGATTGTGCAAATTCCTGGAGGAATGGAGGTGTGTTCACCCTTGTGTTTTTTAGGGATCCGTAGTAGGAATGAGAGAAAATAAATATGGCATAGAATAAGATGGCAAGATTAAAAAGAGGATGGGTTAGGGGCCTTCTCTTGTGGTGTGCCAGCTACTGTAGCAAAATTAATTCATAGAAGGAAGAACCTGTAATAAAAGTGAATCAGATTGTTTTCCTCATAGTTATGCAACTAGTAACAATCCCTTATTCAGGGCCAGTGGGAAGGTCAAACTGTTCTGCAGTTGCAGTCACTTTGTGGCAGAGACTGTCTCTGATCAATGTTGGTATAATGTCAATTTCAGTGAAGCATTCTTGGTGCTATTATGATCTGTTAGCTGGACCATGCAGTTACTTAAGAGAAAAATGTCATACTGAAAATCCATTGACAAAACTGTTGATGACCTAAAGAGGAGTCACAGAACACCAACTGGAGTCTCCTCTGTGACTACTATGCAGTTTTACCCAAATGGTCTGTCCACTGTTCTGGGTCAAAATCGATGAGTTACCAAAGCTGTAATTAAGTAGCATTTGTTGAATTGGACACATAGAAAAGTTTTGAAGGTAAGCATATTCTAAAACAAAACAAACCGAAAATACCACCACCACCAAGGTATTATTTATTAAAGCAACTATATGATAGAAGAAAATCAGGAGCTAAATGCAAGTATATGTCATTCATATTAGATGTTATGAAATAACAGGGATAAAATATACTAGTGATTTCCTAAGTGAGCTGTTTATAGTGTTTAACTCAAAAATAGTGTCTAAGGGGTGAATAGTAGTATAAGTTAAATACATCAGGGACAGGGAAGAAGTGAGTATTATTTCTGCGAAAAGCCCCACTGTATTTAACCTAAAGGATATAGATTGCATGTGAACAAGTACTTTAAAACTCTCATTTCATATTTACAGGCCGAAAAATTTATAAATGCAAGGACACGCAGGTTCCACATCAGCAGCGAGGGGTGGATGGGGTAACTGCTGCTAATGTGGGATTATCATGACAAGTGTATGAAAGCATTGCTTGTAAGAGTAAGGAGCTCTATTTGATGATCTTCTTATATCCATAATGATCCTTTCTTTTTTTTTCTTTCTTTTTTTCCTGAATGATAAATTTGTTTTACTGTGATCCAGTTCACGCCATGCAACAATTTAGTCAGTAGCTCTTGTATTTGGTTTTCTTTTGTTGTGTGTTTCTTGGAATGGCCTGCTTGACCTCATTGTTTGTGTAGGCTGAACTTCATGAAAGGAGCCAGATGATATGAAAGAGAATTAGGTGGGTACAACTGGTGAAGTAGTTAAACAAGCAGTTTTTCCATAAAGCTCAGCTTTGCTGTCTTGGGATGTGGTTACGGTCACTGAGCTTGTTTTCAAAACAGTGAGTGCTGAGAGTTTATGCATTGCCAGCTGAATTCTCCACACAATGATGACTTGTTTCTTGGTGTTACTCTGTGTTAGTCCCCTTAACAAGCCAGAATGAAGTTTTGACATTTTAGATCTCCATCAAATGAACCTAAAGTTTTCATTGTATTTATGCCATGATAGTGTTTTGCAGGCCATTGCTTTCAACTTGAGAGGGAAATGGATATTTTCAGATCTTCTGTTTTCTAGATTAATCCACATGTGTTCTTCCTGATATTATTTAAGTAAAAAATTAACTAAAAATGAAAAGAAGTAATGGATGCAGTATCCAGATCATGTTTTACCCGGTTTTCATTTCTATCCCATTGTGATTCTCGTTCAAAACAATATTCTTTAGTCTAATCTTTCACTCTTGCATAAATTAGAAAAGACATAGACTTTGATAACTCTGAGTGAATACCAGCTGAGCTGGGTTGGGGAGTTTGAATCTTTATTTGGTAGGTTAAAATGAAAAGTAAATGTTTCTACATGGGCAGCTAGGGTTTTCTTTCTGCTGTGGTGGTAGGAATTGGCTGAACAAAGTTGTTTGGGCACCCTTTACCATGCTTTCTTTCAGTTTTGTATTTGTTTACATGCTGAGTATTTAAAATACGTCTGCCAAGTTTTAGAGGTTTTTGGGGGGCTTTTCTTTGTATTTATATAAAAAAGAGGCACAGGGGACATGACCCTGCTCTCTTTCCTTGCATAGATAGTCCCTGCATGCTTATGACCTACTGAAATGAATGATAGTGTCCTTAGTATGGCTATTAATGAATGTAAAGCAACAAAGGAGTGTCTGTTCTGCTCTGATCTGATATTTCACATTGAAAACATGAGGAGACAAATTAAAAATCAGGGCTAAAGGGTGATTCTTGTGTCTCTGTGAGAAGAAAAGGTATAATCACTAGCTGTGTTCTTAGGGGGCACTGGTATCAGAATTCAAAATAACCTTTTCTCTTTTTTACTTACAGTTTCTCCTGAACTATTATCTTTAAAAGTCATATTATATTGTTGCTATTGAAGAAAGTATAGCAGTTAAGAGGCTGTGATAACCTCACATATAACAGCTTACATTGATTTAAATACATACAGTTACTATGTCTGGCATCGGTGGGTATCCAGCCCTGGGTCATATGCTTTCTCCTCTGCAGAAGTACAAAAGTGATGTCTTTATTTTGTTTGCAACATTGACAGGATGATATGATTGCTTCCTGTGACAACTCTAGCATGTTGAAACTCTGGGACATTCAGAGGTCGGTCTCTATTTTATCCATAGACACAGGCCTGCATCAGGTCATCTTTGATTGCTCTAGTAGGCTTCTAAAACAACTACATAAGACATGGCTAATTTGGAAATGTCTCTTGTCTCTCTCTTGTTTTCTATTGACTAGATTGGCAAATGAGACTAACAGTCCATTTATTCAAAACGAAAAATGTGCAGTAACAGAAAGTGTGACTAATTACAAAAAATATTGCTTAAAATACAGGATTGATCACGAAAGATAAAAAACATAGCAAGATTACCTCTGTTCCGGTGATGTTTATTCTCCATTACTGTTTGTTCTTTTATTTGCTCATGCTGTAGTTGCATTTCATAACCAATCTTACTAAGTCCTCTCATAATTGCCTCAGGACTTCATTGTGTTGACAGCACTGCTTATTATGCACAAAGAATTGAAGTAACCAGTTATTTTTCATCATCAACCATGTATTACCATGTCAGCAATATTGTGAGTGAATGTGCACTTCCATTTGAAGAGGGGCTGTGGTAAAACATTTTTGTTTGTTTTAAAACCAATATTAATCTTCCAATTCCAAAGCGCAGGCAAGCATTCATGTTGCAGCACAGAATGAGAACCCTCCTTAGGAAATCGTTCTTACTCAAAGGTAGTACAATGTGTTATGATATAATACAGTAATATATAATGTAATATATAGTTACACTGAAAAATATGCATACATTTACATTATATGCCATGTGCATAAAATGTAATGCTTCAGTAGAATATGAGAGATAATTAAGGAATCATTGAACAAAAATAATAGTATGATATTTTGTCATAATGACCCACATACTGTGGAGTGCATAATATCAATATATTGAGTCACTTGGCAGAAAATTTTGCTATCCAATTCTATATTATTTGTCTAGTGATTTCACAGATCTCTCTGCTGAACCATTAAATAAGGCATTTTCACTTCAAAGGGGAATAAATTGCATTGACACTGTCCATTTTTGACACCTTCCCAAAGACAAATTTAACTACTATTCTATTATGTGTGTAATTTGGAATAAGAGCTCATTTTTGTTCAGGAGGATTTGAAGAAGTTCTGCATTTCTGTTTAATAATGTTGGGTCATTTGCAAAGGAATCACATCGCTGAAAAATGCAGTCACAATATTTCTGGCCAGATGGGAACTTTTCAGTAGAAAGGTTATCATCTTCAGGTAATGTAAATGGGTAATTTTTTTCACCATTTGGAAAAAAATCCAAAATTTTCTCTGCAGGAGTAACCACACAATAGAGATATCAAATCGGGATGGGTGATCACAATGAACCATAAGGCAACAAGCTGCAATTTCACCTAGCTAAAGACAGGAAAATACCTAGTACAAGAGACAGATGTTGTTGATACTTTGAAGAGAAATGGTGCCTACATCACCTCAGGGCAAGAGGGAGAGGTGGACCCAACGGACACCATCCATACACACAGACCCACAAGCAATCAATGCCTGTTCTGAATAGGTGCCTGGTAGAAATGTTATGGAGCCAGTAGGTTGCTGTGCTGTTAGTGCATGGGTTTGGTCAATCTAAACTGTTCCATCAGTCATCTGAGTGGAGTTAACTAAAACTAATAACCATGTTGAAATAAGTCAAACAGCCAGAATACTCAAAAAATAAATGGTAATGGGAGAATATGTCTAATTTACAGCCGGTTGGACATGGGACCTCTGTCTTTAGAGAAGCTTGAGTGGATTTTTCTGACCTTATCAAAACGTGGCTTAACTTCCTGCTGAATGCGTCAGTCTCTCCTGCTGATGTTGGTACCACCCAGTGTAAAATTATCGATTTCATTAGTTGTCAGAGATACTGGAAACAAATTGTTCAGGATCTTATAGATGGCTTCAATTGCTATAGATTAGAGAGCCACGGTTGAGCAGGCTTTTCTTCTCCCCAGTAATGATTTAAATTTTAGTTAACAATTATAGAAGGGATTTATGAATAGTTTGTTGATATGAGCAAATGAGATTGAGGTCAGAGGTTGTCAGGCACCAGCAAATGGAAGATTTTTGTGTGGTTTTCTTTTGTATTGTTTTCAAGTAATTATAATTCCAAATGTAATGTAGACGACACACCTTAACTTTTTTTAAGCAGTACTGTCTTTTGTTGGTGTGACATGTACTGGTTTGGGGGACCAACAGTGGTTACTGTGAAGGATGGACTCTAGTGGAACTGATTTTTTAGCTAAATTAACCTGGGTTTTTTTGTGTGTGTGCAAGTTAACTAGCATCTCCATGTGCTTACATCTTTGTGTGGCATTCATGAATCCCTTAAACAGCCTCTTGTCATCACTTTTGTGCTTCTTGTTGATGCTTAGAAAATGAACTTAATATGACTAATCACAACAGCATTGCATATGTAAGAGAGGAAAGCACAGAGTATTCTAGTTTATACATGACAACATACCACTTTATTATGACAATATATTAAAACCAAACAAACCCCACTACAACTGTCGAACAAATGATACCACAGTCAGCTATGGTGGGGTCAAGGTAACTGCTCAGTTTTGTGAACTGCAAATTCAGTGTATTTAATTACACATCACCAGACATTATAAGGGACCATTACCATGACAGAGCTATTAGTCCACTGGGTGACTGTTTTTACTGATCAGTTTGAAGTGGTTATGGTATTAAATAGCAGTCTAATGAATTTTTTTCTTTGTATTACCTACCCTTTACTGAGCATAGAATTATTGATGGGATTTTCTGGACTGCTATTGCTGAAGCATTTTCATTATTTGCATTTGACATTATTTGGGCTATTACTGATCATATTAAAGCCAAAGGTGATTCACACAGGTCCCATGAAGGATGGGGGCACAGAGATTAAACCTCAGAACATTAGAATTTCTGCCGATATTGAGTCTTCAGGTAAAGTTCCAGAATTACAGTTTTCAGATTCCTTCTCTAGTAACAATTTCTGCACTCGGAACAGAACTGTCAGAAATAGTCCTTGTAAATTGAGGGGAAAAGGTTCAGAAGTATAAATTGTATTTTTAATTTCCTATGTGCATAGTTGAGTAGATATTCTGTTTCTTAAAGGAAACATAAATAATACTGATTTATTATATGGCAGTCTCATTGATTTAGTGGTTTGATCTTGCATGGAGGTGCCTGCTCAATTTTCTTTTTGATATCCTAAGTATCAGTTGGTACATTGGCTGCAAAGACAAGCTGGTATTGAGGTGCCAGGTGTCGGTCTTGTCTATTTGTTTCCTTCACATTTTTGGTTGATACCGCTTAAGTGACTCTGAGTAGATGAAGCTTCATCATGGCAGAGTGGGGGATTTTTCTGTGATGGAAGAAGCTGGGCAGCTGTACAGTGAATTTTGCAATTGGTGTCTGATGTGGGGAGAGCAGGGGATGCACCTGCACCTCTCTCAGGAGGGGACTGTGTCCAGCTATGAGGAGAACTAGAGCAGGACAAGATCTTGACTCTCTCAGTTTTTTGTTGGTTTTATTTTTCAGTTTCTGAGGCTTGGGTTTTTTTGGTGTGTTTGTCTCCCTCTTGCTTAAGTCATGTTTGATGGGAGAAAATTCCTCTAGTGTTGAATTTATCACAGTCATCTTAAGCAGCATCTGATTTTGTCCATATGATATAATTATGTGCTAACATTAATGTGTGCTTTTCCCTATGATCCCCATTCTGACTAAAAAGCTTTTTTCATTACAACCATTATTGTTGTGTGTTCTTCAGTCAGGGCTTCAAGGCAGATGTGTAGGTTGTCAAAGGCAGTACAGTCTTGACTTGGAAAATTCTCACTTAAATTATTGCAGATTAACACAAGCTTCTGATTGTTGATTCTGGATATTGAGAAAAAAAGAAAGCACAAAGAATTAAACAAGAGCTTAAGTAAATACTTTTTCTTCCCCTTTCCCAGTCTCAGTTTAAGACAAACACCTTTCCTCCTCCATTCCCGGTCTCTGCTTGCTTTGTTTTCACCAAGAGCTACACTCCATAATCCCAATTCCTGTGATGTGGCAACAGGTGATGCAGGAGGTTGGAGCTGTGTGTGTCCTCCACTGCCCCAGACTGTCACTGCTCCACTGAGGTTACCCACTGGCCACCAGTGTCCCTGCCCTGACGTGAATCTATACCTCCATAAATGGTCTGATGGGACTTATGGATAAGTTAGTTGGGTGTCCATACATAAACTGATGGGACACACACATTCATGAGCTGATGAGACATTCACACGTGAAATATTTGAGTGTTCCTGCCAGAACATGGGTGCTTGTGCATGCATTAGTTGGGCAGTCATGTATGAATGTAGTAAAATCTACATATTGATGCCCAGTATGCAAAGAGAGCTCGATATAGAGATATATTTGAATAAATATAATTCTTTGGATTTGTCCTGTCACTTGTTTTTTTTACACAGAGCTCAAGCAACTCACAGTTTTGATTATAAATCAGTTTGGACTTGCTGCAGGGCTTAGCTGTAGTGGTGAGATGATCAAGCCATGGTTTTAGAACACATCTTTCCAATTCCTTTGAAACATTTGCTCTTTACTTAAGACAATTGAGACTAGTTCTTCCTTATTTTGCTGTCTGCTTTGCTTCTCAGTCTTTTCTCAGGTCAATTTGTGAAGCATAAGCTACAATCTTATAAATCACTAATTCCTTTCCTTTCTTCCATCATGAACTGTTTAACGTCTGCCCATCAGAACCCTTTTCTTTGCTATGGGTTCAGCACTTAAAGACCGGTGTATCTTCACTGCCCCCCTACAAACCCATTTTTATTCAAAACTAAGGATTCACATGTTCCATTTATTTTAAATATAATTGATCTACCTTCCTACCAAAGCTGCTTGATAAGCACAAATGCAGCCACCCACATCTCTTAGTTCTCCATTCTTTATCTGGTTATCAGAATTTTTAATTTGTCTTCACTTACTTGGCTTCAGCTCGTCTCCAAGTGCTGCGTCAGTGCTCTGTGTCCAAGCATTGTTATTGCGCATGCTGCCTCTGCCAGGCCAGTGCAGGGGACGCTTCTGCAGGACCTGGGCCAAGTAGCAATCAGTCACAAAAATCTCTCCAATCTCCCTTCCCTTTCCCTTTCCCTTTCCCTTTCCCCTTCCCTTCCCTTCCCTCAGGGTTCAATGGCAAAATCAGGCCTTCTACTTTAGGTGGTGGGTGTCCATGTCTCCTTTGTCTTCTGGATTTCTCTCTTCTATCACTCCAAACTTGAGTACACCTTTATAAACCTTTTCATACCAAGGAAGCAGAGCTTTGCAGTAAGTGAATGCTGTTTGCCACATCTGTGTACTTAGTGCACCAATATTGATGTTCTGTCCCTAGGTAGCCTGACCAGTCTGTGTGTTTGAAGTGATGAATCCATTAGTGAACTCCCTAGAGAGGTTCCCATGTGGTCTGAGTCAGTTTACACAACCCATGACCTATTTTCTGGTCCTGATCATGTTGCTTAGTCTTGGAAATCAGATTGGCAGCACGTGTGCCAGCCCTTTCTCTGAGGAGTGCTTACAACATCTGTTGATCATCCTTAATTATTCCTATGGTCACCACGGGAGTAAAAAGATGTGCTGAAACATGATGTTATTCAACAGTAATTCCTTGTCTCATAACTCTCTCTTTTTCCCTTTGTGGTGCTGTATTTAATTGATCTCATTCTCAACATTGGTTTTCCTGAGCACAAAAGTTTCTAATTTGGAGGCAGTGGGTAGATTGGAATTTACACAAATATGAGCTGTTTGACAGATCTTTTTGTTTCCTTGTTTCATGGGGGTATGAAAGTATCCCTGTCCTTATTCCTGGTTGCTGCAGTTTTTCAAACAGGAAAAAGTTGGCAGTTGAATTTTTTCACCTTGTTGATCAGGAGAAGAGTTGTGCCACACAGTATTTCTGTTGTGTCATGACGATTTTTCAATATAAGCCAACTCAACAACATTATTTAATCCTTTAGAAAGAAAACAAAAGGGATTATTAAAATATATTACTTTATTTTCATTATGCACATAATTTAAAATGTAAGAAATATTTGTCCTTTGGAAAGGGAGGTGGTTTGGAAACCCTTTATTTTCCATATTTTCCCTGGGTTGTGGGATAATATTTTGTTTCTGGCTGTGTTTGCTTCGCTGAACTAATGAGGGTGGGGACTGTGTACTACTGCAGGCAATTGCTTTGAGCACTGAGCACTTTGAAGTGATTAGCCCCATTGATATTCCCTTCTTCTTTGTTAGAGAGGAATGCTTCCTTCCCTAGAGTGCAAGAAGATGGACAACTATTTAATAGAGCCAGACTTTTTCAAGTAAATACTATAGTACTAAATATTCCCATGTGTATACCCAGCATGAAAACAATGTTCTGGAGGCCAGGGTTGTGCCACCTTAGAGCAATATACTGACCCATTAGGGTTTGTTATTTTTAAAGACCCCGGAATGGATTATTAGCTGACCAGTTAAATATTACTCTTCAAGGAGAAGTAACAATTTCAGCTGCTCAGGCAGTCAGCCAAAGCACTATGATGAGCAAATTGTTCCAAAAATAAACGAAGGGAATGTCCACATGGTTTTTGCCATCCTTGTATTAAACTAATAGAAACTGAAAATTGGAGCTTTATGCATCCCAAGTGGGACATAAGTGATCAAAATTTTGATTCTTCAGCAGCTATTCACAAACTGAATTAAAATGATTTGCAACAGGTTGTTTGTTTGTTTGTTTTGTTTTGTTTTCTAATCCCATTTAAACTAGGCACAGGTCTTAAAATAATAATAATAATGTATTCATCATCTCATCTTGAACATTTACTGCTTTTGTAACTTTACTAGCTCCATATGGTCTATTTTATATTTATCATTTATATTAATTCCAGTTTATGGTGTGCTGCAATTAGCAGATTCCCCCTTTGAAAGTTTTTACAGTGATGGAAGAATTCCTTTCTTTCACTCAAACTGCACAGCTCCATATCAAGCCTGGCTTAAATACAAGCTTCATTTCCTGATTAATGTATTCCTGTAGACAGTCAGAGTAAAGGGCCTCTGAAGGTCATCAGAGCCTTTCTTCCATGAGACCTCTTCTTAAATATTGATGGCCATTGGGGTCTTGTGTTTTGAAAAGCATCTGTATTATATGTAGAGAGATGAATCAATACTGCAGCCATCATTCATATCCTGTAATTTAAAAAAGGGATTTTTGAAATAAGGTATTCTGATGATCTAGTATTTGTGTGTACTTTCTATGTGCTAAATGTGCAAGACAGAAGAGCCACAGCATTCTCTTCCAGGGACTGGATAGGTCAGGGGATCTGTAAGGGGACAGCAAATTACATCTTTGTCTCATTGAATTGACATATGTTTTCATTAGTAATCGAGTCATTAGTTAGCTGGTAGCTTTCTGTACCAATCCAGACTGGATGCTTTGGAGAAAAAAAAAATTATTGTGTCAACCTAAGCTAACTCCAGCGTGTGGTTTCAAACTTAAAGATAATTTAGGTAAATTGGTCTATTTATCCACTGTTCTTTTCCTTTTCAAGAAACAAAGTTCATATTTTGAATGAAAACTTTGAAATGAAGTGTATTATGCTTTCATGTAACTAAATCTTTGAAGAAATCTATAAGCAGTATTTAGCTTTCTATTTTTGGGGGGTAAGAACTATGCCAGTCTTTTGAGTTTGAATAACACACTTTCAGTAACTCAAATCCTACATTTTAATCAAACTTGCTGTTTTTCCAATACTCATTTTTAACTGACCTCTAAAAGAAAATTAGTTCACCTCTGGATACCTGTATTGTGATTACTGAGAAAGTTTTGATCCCTTGAACAGATCTCCCACGTGATAAATGAAATATATTAATGAGCTAGCTCTTTTCAGAGCTTGGAAAGTGCTTTCTCTTTTCAAGAAAGAGATAATCATTAATTTAAAAATATGCTGTCCTTAACCTTTTTATTTTTATTTTATTGACAAATTGTCACAGGAGCTAAAATGCGTAATCATCAATAGCTTGTGATCCATGGGGCTATGTAAAATAAACTGATTAACAATATAATCTCCATACAGATGTCCTAAGAGTGCTTGTTATTTTTTTATGAACCAATCTGGGATTCTTGCTTGTATTTTATGGGCCCGGTGACAAAAAGGTGAGTGAGACAAAGTTCAGGGCACCTCTGCAGTTATTCTGTTGCTGCTAGCAGTCAGAGCTGGCTGAGGGGGTGGGCATCTTGTTTTCTGAAAAGGAAAAAAAAAGCTAGAAATTTGCTCCTACTACTTCATCATCTGCCAGCCTCTTCTAGTCAAGCCTGAATGCCAACCAAACCAACTCATTAGCTTGAAATGAAATTGAGACCCAAGACAAAATCCTTTTGTCATGAAAGCATGATTTTCATTTCTTTGTTTTCAATGCCATTCCATTACTAAGAAAATAATTATTTAGATGTATTTGAGGCATTTAACTTATGCTTATGCAGAACTATTCCTCAGAGAAAATGGGATGCAATTTTAGGATTAGATAACTGACCTAGGGAGACAGAGTGTAAAACTTGCATATCTACTTTTTACAGATAGATATTCACTTGGAAGCTTTCAAACCACTCATAAATATTGCCTGTCCTTTTGTAAAGGCCCACACTAGCAAGTGCATTTCCTGGGCAGAAAGACACTTTTTTTATTTATTTTTTTTTTGTACTGAGACTTTTAGACAACAAAATAAAGTATTTTAATTCCATTTATTTTCTGTGGCAAAATACTATACATGATGGTGAATAGGAAAATATAGGAAGAAATTCTATATAAAGTCTCCAAAGCCTGACCTGAATATGTGAAATCTTTGTTTGTTTTGGATTTTTCCTTTAGAATGAACTTTCTTTATTTCTTTGTCTTTCAACTTGTGAAAATCTCTTTTATGTAGAACTGTTATCTTTCTGAGAATCACATGCTCTTAGAGACTAGGGTAAATTCTACTTATCTGTAGTCTTTCTAAATTAAATTGAGTGAAAAAGTTAAATATCTTCATTAATCCTTTTTTTTCTTTTGTTTGGTTAGTTGTTTTTCTTTTCCTTTTAGAATAAAGCAAAAGGAGGAGTGGTGGTGATGATGGAGAACTCTTTAATGTTGGGTTCATGTCAAGCATCATTCCACTTTTCACATTTTATAGTCTAAATGACTGTGTGTGGAATCCTTCAGTGGTCAGGCCTGGAAACATGTAAGATTGAAAATGACATGTTTCTGGCTGATAGCAGAGGTCTGTTTTACCATTATCCCATCTCTGGCTGTGGGCAGAAGGGGATGCTTAGGGAAAATAGATAAAACCAGAGTGAGTAAATTCTGAGGTTTCATTGCTACTCTTTTCCCAATGCCTTATGGATTAGAACCTCTCAGAGCTGGGAACTTCATGTACTTTGTTGTACATGGAGCTCTCCTCTGTTTAACACATCTGATCATTTGATTTGGAATTTCTTTATATTTCAGCTTCAGATCCCATGGTAGTAATAAAGTACTCCCTTGCCTTCGCTTTAAATCTCTTAATGATACGTTCTGATTCTCACACTGTGGGAATTATTGAATAATTGTTTCTTGTTCAGCCTCTTCATGCTCACATGTCTTCCATGCTCTTTCTGCAGAGTTGGACTCTATTTAATCTCCCATCTACATGAGTCAATCCTCATCTTTCTTCATTTATTGCCCTTCTGTATATCTTCTTTCAGATACTTTCTTTTAGAAATAGAGGAGAGGGATGAGGCCTGTATGCTCTGTTTAAGATGAGCTTAAATCATGCTTTTAAATAGAGGCCTGATGAGGTTTTCTGATTTTGCTGTAGCTTTTTTTTCCCTCACCCCAATAAATCTTGACATTATATCCAGCTGATGTTTTCAAAGATGTATCCACAGTGGCTATGAGATCTCTGTCCTAAATGACAAAGGATTGTTTACAGTTTGTTGCTGGATTTATATAATTAAGGATATGTTGGGGTTTTTTTTCTTTTGAATAATTTTGTGGGTTTTAGAATTCAGTTTTATCTACTACTTTATTATTTAGCCTGTTAGCATCGAGATTCTTCAATGAGTCCATGAAATGTGCTGTCATAATGAAAAAAATCAATAATTTTATGCTATCAGTGAATGTCACCTTGGTACTCACCTTCCCACCTTTTAAAAAAATATTTTTATTGTGCTGACTAGCACCAGTCCCAGAATAGATGTCACATTCTTCTGGTATTCTGTTCCTGTATTTTCCAAGACTATTTGCTTTTCCTCCTCTCAACTTTGGTTGTCAAAAACTTTTGGGAATTGAAGTAACTTATGTCAGTCAGTTCACCATTACTCTCGTTCTTCTCAGCATCATCACAGAACTGAAGCAGATTTTTGATCTGTGGTTTCATGCTATAAAAGCTACAGTAACTCTTCACTGTGGTATTCTATTTCTCCATGCATCAACTAAATCTGTTCCTAATTATACAATTGAGTTTATTAGAACTGTAAAGAAATCAGATGTACCAGTTGGCAGTTTCTCAAGCTCTCTTCAGAATTTGCTGTACTGTTTGCCACCTTCCATTCCTCTGCTTCTTGGACCAGGTTAGGTAATAGGTCAAATACTTTAGTAACACTCATTTAATTCCTATTTAAGGTTTTATAAAACTGTTTGAATCATCTCTGATTCTTGCAAATATTTAATCATTTCATTCTAAGGTTTTGGACTTCTTTTCCCTGTGGAAAATACAGAAGAGCCCGACCAGGATATATCTCAGGAGTCACAAAAGCAGTGAGATCTCTGAAAAGTTCTGCTTTCTGTTGTGATTGAAGCTGGTAGGATATGGTTGAAATAATGCATAGCTGGCTTTGAAAGCCATCACAAACTAAAGGAATTTAGCCTATTGGTATATGTGGCACCCAGCTTTCTTTGCCTGACCTCTTTAAAGGAATGGATGTCTGTTCCCAGAAAAGGAGTGTGTCAGCATTTCCTTCAATGGAAGACATCCATCTATATAATTAAGGTGTTTTGGTTTCCCAGATGGATGAGCATCTGAAGCTAGATGGTAACTGTAAAGCTGAATATTAAGATCAGGAGTTAAATTGTTAACACTGTCCTTGGAGTGCAAGATTCATTGAATTTGAGAACTTCATTGTGCATTGCAAACATAATCTGTTAAATTCATTACCTTCCCTGACTTCCTTGCCAGAACTGCCATAGTCTTTTATTCAGGATCATCCTTGTCTGTATTCCAGGCTGCAGGCACAGCTGTCTGCTTCAAACTAATATACAATTATGGGGTTTTGTCTAAACAGGTCTTTCCTCACATCAATGGAATTAGCCCTTTCTGTTTTTTATCCGGTATTTGGGGAGTTTCATTTTAATTTTTACTGTGTACTTTTTTCCATTTATTTACATACACTACCCAGTAGGCCTGAATGACATTGGGAATGTCTCTAATAGTATAATGGGCATTTATAGCAGAGCCTGTAATTAATGGTTAATATTTTAATGTGCTTACAAGCTAAGTTTAGGCACTGGCAAAATTAAGAGTTGCCTGGAGTCATTGGCGGATGGACCAACAAAATAATGGGCTTCATTTAAGCAGAAGAACCCTTTGAGTCACATTATAGGGAGGCCAAATTTGTGCCAGTGCCAGCTTTGCTCTGGCTGAGTGGGCTCCTCCACTTTCTTCCCTGAGCAGCTTCAAATGCCAGGATTGAGTCATCTCCTCAGCTTTCCCTCTACAGCTTCTACATCTGATGTGAAACATTTGTATCTGGGACTGCTTAGCCTTATGATATAGGTATTACAATTGATGTAGTTGTTCTTTTGATTTTAAATTAACAATAAACACATTTATTATAAATATTTTCTTAATATATTTGCATAAATTGGTAGAAGACAGCTCTGATGCTTGATAGGACATTGTGGGAGTGGTAACATACAAGCAAGGTTTATTGAGTATAATGAACACATTTTCCCTGTCATCAGAGCAAAACATAGGGAAGGAAAATAGGAAAATAAATCAATAAGGAGAACCAACCCCAATGAAATTATTAAATATTACATCGCTCAGAAACCCCCAGCTAAAGAAAAAAAAAGAAAAAGATGTTGTCTTGAAGTATCCCTGAAGTCTTAGCTGGTAGATAGGTCTGAAGTTTGGAGAAAAGACTGATATTGTTTACTGGGAAGTACTGAGCATGCCCATGGTATCATGTACCTTGTTCAGCAGTACTCTATGGTGAGCTAGGACTTAGTGGACCAGGGTAGAGGGCATCTTGAGTCTCAGTGTCATTCCTTTCAAGGGAAGAGATGTCCAAGCCCCAGACCTCCATAAGGGATTTTTTATCAACTTCTGTCATACTGATACAACACTCTCTGGACTGCTGTTAATGTAGTCCAACCTAACCAGCCCCTGCTGGTTTCGGTCTAGCAGGCACCATACGGTCTGTCCAGGACATTTTCTGAAGCTTCTATCTAAGAGGATAGAAGCTTCAGATAGCATAGATAGCAGCTGAATGCTGCAGCATGCTGCTCTGTTAGTGGTTCGTTAGGTCAGACATCTCAGATCTGTGATGTTTTTCAAACTCAGATTTAACTGCATAAAAACACCTCTATATGTTCAGTGCTGTCTCTTAGAACATTCACAAAATAAATACTGGACTTAGCATATAAAATAAAATTACTTTGATCTCTTTGATTCCATAATTCATAGAATGGTTGTAAACCATTTACATGTACATTTGATTCACAGTGGCTTATAGTCTTGCCTTCTATTTATTTCTCCCCTCCCACTTCTTTGTTCTCATCTTGAATCCCTCAAACCATCTCCTGTTAATCTAAGATGTAGTTTATTTTATATCTAACTGATCATGTGGAAAGGCTGGCTACTGTGTACATGGTGTCTGATCAGTGACAGATGATAGAGCTTTTTTTCAAAAAAGAAAAAGGTATTCACAAGCTCCAAACTTGGTGTTTCCCTGTATTCTTCAGTCTTAGGAGTTCTACAAATACAGAGCTCATGTTTTACTGCTGAGAAGCAGCAATTTTATAATCACTGGCTCATGTGCCATACTCAGAACTACTTCATCAACTAAATTACCTGAATAACATCAGATAGAAGCATGTGGACTTTTCTGATCTTTTTGTTAAATCCTGGTATCAAAGTGGATTTATCTGCTCTCAAAGATAAGATGGGGAGAAACAGCTTTTGAAGATCATTTTAATTTCTTTCATTTGGTGGCCTAATCTTTGTTGTACTCTACTGAACTTCTGTAAATTGTTTTAGGATTCTTAGAACAACAACAACAAAAAATGTCATGAGTTCTAACTTCTGATTTAATTATCAAAGTGTACATTTTTTACATAAACTTTAGTGACACAGCAAATACAAAGTAAAATGAGGTCAAGTCAGAAAAGAAGCAAATTAAATTAGCCCCTTCAAGGAAATCTTGAATTGATTTTTAGTTTTGAATTGCAGATTTAGAATAAGGGTGTGTTTTTATCTTGCTAGCTTCTATTGGACTTAAATACTTTAATTCATTTCATTTCAAACAGTTCCCAACCAATTGTAGTCATACAGGTGCTTGGAAGGCTGTTAACTTGGACATCTTGCTCTCTTCCCCGCTAGGCAATTCCATTCTGACCACCAAAATATTCCTTATAATTTGAGCTTCTCAGCTGCTGAAGGCAAGACAAGCAGCGCTGTGCTCTGCCCATGTTTTATTCAGAGGGATGTATTTTGGGAGGCCCTGGTTGTTCTTTGCTGACAGCTGCAGTGCTTTGAATCAGCCCTGTCCGCTTCATACAGGAGTCCAGCAGTCTGTGTGCGCCAGCATGGCTGGGTCAGCTGAGGTCAGAGAGACCAGTGTGTTGCACTGAGTAATTAATGGTTTTGCACATTTTAAATTGTCTAGAACCAGATGCTGTTCCTAGTGAAATTCCTTTGCTTTGGTGGGAAATGAACAAAACCATATAAACAGTGTTCATGTTAGTATTGAATTGCAGCTCTAAAGTACCTGTTATTGCAAGTACCTTTTATTGCTATTCAATTTTATTGCCATTCTCTTACAATTAACTTTTGCTTCTTTCATTTCATGGTTTCTGCTTGATGAGAGGCTGTTGCTACTCGTTTGTGGGTTTGGATGCATGGTATATATATCATGTGGAGCAATAGGGCTCTTCTTTCCCAGCATACACACATTTGTACTCCCTAGCCTTTCGTAGAAGAGATTTTCCATGAACTTCCATCCTTCATTGCCAAGTTCATACTAGAGCTTCTGCATCACCTGTGAGGGGTCATTTTTTCACATAATGTTTGTTGTAAACAGTGGCTAGCTGTGTTTTAGGCAAGTAAATTGTTCGTGGTCACCTGTTTGTGGCCTTGGATGCTTTAAAGAGGAGTAGGAAGGACAGTGCTCTCTTGACAAGGAATGACTAAAGGCAGGTTATGGAACATGTTCATGCTGCTATCTTGTTGTATGTGCTGGGATAGGGTGTAGTGTGCAAAGGACCCATCATCTGACATTTTTGTGGTGTTGATATTTGTGTGGAAGATGACTTGGACTGATGGACTGATTGATTATTAAATTGAAAACCTTTTTGGGATTGGGGATGTTAATACTGTTTTTGTATGTTTTTTTGTTTGTTTGGTTGGTTGTTGTTTTCTTTCTATGAAGGACAAAAAAAACCACCATTAGGCAGAAGTAGATGAGATATTTAAGACCAGTAAGGTTAGAGACAGTTACCTCAGTACCAAGTGGCTCTTCCCTGCAGTGGTGACAGCAAACCTTAACTACTGCAGGTTCATACTTCATATCTTCATGCTAAGTGCAGCATGCAGAAGGATTTTCACTGGTGCTTGAAGCATCTGGCCTCAATTCCTTTGACTGCACTGGTGGAGCTGTTCTTGGTTACACATGGAGTGGGCTGTGTGTCACTGTTTCATATGTGATGCTTGAGAGTGTGAAGATGGCATTTTGATCATGGAAAAAAGGCAATTTATAAAAATGAACAGCTCACAGACTACTCTAGGCCTTTTTCTTCAGTAACACATAAGCACTGAATACTGGAGTTACAATAGCGTTAGGAGGTGCTGTTTGAGCTGGTCTTTGACTAATATTTTTTACTGTATTATCTTTTCCATTAGTAGATATTTCTCATAAAGACCATTACCTCTATTTTACTTTGTTCATTGTAACAACGTATTTTCCAGATAGATTTGAAATAGATCTCTTCGTGTCTTTTAAGAAATCTGGATATAGTATTTTTCAACTTCTGAGCTGTGACAAAATGCTTCTCCCAATTCATCCAGTGATTCCAGCAGTCCAAAGCTGGGATTAAAGGAGAGCTTTATATTTAAGAATAGATGATGGCTAAAGAAATTTAAAGTATTATGGCATTCTCCGTTGAGGCCTTTGAAGATACTGTCTAAAGCACTTTTAAACTACTTGGCTCTATCAGCTATGGGAGAGTTGTCATCTACTATTTCCAAACAGTTAGCTGATAAAGTCTTAAAGGCTTGGAGCAATCCCAGTTGTACGGTGAGTCAATTTATGGGAAAAATATCTCTTGAATCAGTAGTTAAAACTTTATTACAGATGGCTCAGATATTTGGCTTGATTTATTCTTTATATCTTCTGTAGTGACATGAGTGAATTGTCTAAAGAAAGGCCACATCATACTTATTACAAAATAAAGGGCAAATAGGAAAGGTAGTTGCTTCTTCATGGGTCTGGAACACTTCTGCCATTTTCAGCAGAACAGAGAATGCAGAGATATAACGAGATTCTTTTTCAGTTATTGCAACAAGTTAACAACACATTTGTTAGGATGAGGCTGAAGGTAGTTTGTATAAAAGCTTTTATGCATACCAGAGGAAGTTGTTTCACATGATGATAGGATTTGATTTTATTTGATGCTTGCTTAAAACTATCAGGCGTTAATTTAAATGATGCAAGGCAAAGGGAAGAAAGTTGTTGCTTAGAACTGGTAATTTAACCTTGCACTTTTGGAAACGGAAAGACTTTATTTTACCATGAGACATATGAATATTTCCCCTTGGTACATCTCAAGGAAAAATACACATACTTTTTAAAATGTCTTAAAATAATATAGAAGAAAATTCCTACAGCCATCATAGTTTTTTTTCACACGTGTGAGGAGAATTTGTGGCAATCCATGCCGAATTCTTTGGAGAACACATACTTTATTTTATATTAAAATGAAGAATGTACTGGGATTATAAGTGAGCACAGTGTTTTATTTCTGTTTTTATTTTCATGGTCCATATGATACAGGATTGTTTAGGATTATATTATTTCTTAGTCTTGATTTCCAAGGTTTAGCTAATAGTGAAAAAATAATGAAAAAATATTAACTGAGAAAATTCTCATAATCTGTTCTTGACTTGCTTAAATAGAATTAAATTTGTAAAACATAACTGCTGGCTAAAATACTTCTCTTGCACACACATCGCATAAATGAGAAGTATTGCAGAAATAATTTGTTGAAGTCCTTTTCAGTTTCTCTTGACATTCGATTGAATTATCTTAACTTTTGGTTTGCTAAGATGGGGATCCCTGGATCAAATCCATTCTCTATTTTGACATTTCAAAAAGCATTTGTACTTTACAGTTTGTAATATCAGATGTTGTAAAGGAAGGCTGAAAAAGACCCACTGGGTTATGATGGAGAAATAGACCCAGTATGTGATTGACTCATGAGCTGATGCATGAAGGTCAGTAATACAATTTTTAAACCTGTTGTATTTTTGGAAAGAAATGAACTGATTGAATGACATAATGCAACATTAATGCCCATATCGGTTAATGAAATAAATGTGCTGCTCTTATTCATGGTATGTTAAGAATAAGAATCATTGACATGGTATGCATAAAATAGACACGAAAAATGGCAGAACCTATTAGGCTCTAACTTCAGAAATATCCAGCAATTATGCAACTTAAATTAGCAGTTTTAACTTACCCATATATTTACATATTAATGGTCATAAGTGGTAATTGTAATTGTCTCTCATCAGTGCTTCCTTTGACCCTCATTTATCAAATGAGAAATATGAAATTCCATTAAGTAACATCAATACTACAAAATTAATTTAAAGCAATACATCATCAATTAGAAAAACCTTAACACATCTTGCTATTTGCAACTGATGCTTACTTGAAGAAAAAAAGAAGTTACATATATCTGAATTACAGTATATCATGTCATCCTCTCATGATGGAAATGAGGAATAAAGTAGATTAGATTTCCTGGCCTTGATTCAGTAAAGTATGAAAGTTCCTATTGACTTCTCTAGACTATTGATTTCATGTGGCAAATCAAGGGCAAAGAGCTCTACAAGATATGGAGTCAAGGCCAGTGCCAGCATCTTTTTACTGGGAAAAACTACACTTTTGGCAGGGTTTATCTTTACACCTGGCCTCATTTTCTGTTTTTTTGTTGGTTTCTTTTATTCACCTAAATGTTCTCACAAGTGAGCAAGAACTTCTTCAGATAATTAATGCACCTAGTTTATCTTTACACCATAACTTACAGAATGGTTCTCCTGATTCATCCTCCTTCCTGGGGAATGACATACCCATGACTGTTCTGCATTATAGATCAAGATTAGAAAGCAGCATTTGCATCTGGCCAATAGGTCTTTAGTCATGAAATCGACAAATGGAGCTAATGTAGAATAATAATTTGTGAAGTTGCTTCCAAGTACTGAAGACTAAAATTTATTTTACACAGTGTGCTGCTCTCATAAGAGAAAAAAAAATACAAAAGCCATTAAAAACTAAATGCCTCATATTTGTCATGTCAGTGAGGCTATCATCATCTGTTACAGGACATTTATGATTTTTTGGACTGCAATTGTTACTGTTTTCCATAAAAGCAAGAATGATTTTTATTATTTCCTTAAATGCCAGCTGTGTAAATAATGTCTCTTTTTGGGTTTTGGGTTTTGTTTTGTTTTTTTTTACTCTTTCTTGAAGGCCACATTTTCAAGTATTTTAATGCCCTTTGAAAAAATACATTATGAAAATTTGTTACTGTTAGTAACATTTTAAAGTTGCCAACTATGGAACATCCTATAAAGATGCTTTGAAGAAGACAGGTGTGATTTTTAATTTATTTATTTTTTTAAATATTAATTTCCCCTGGTTATCCATGTAAATATTAGACTGTGGAGGGTTTTTTTAGCTTTGTGAAGAGTGTGGCTGATAGAATGGTAAGTATAAACTGGAAATACTTTTGACAGAAGCTTCCCATTTTCATGCTTGCAGGTTTTAAAGATGAGTTATGAATAGAACAGTTTGAGATCTGGCATCAATAACAAGATTACTTGGTAGAGTTTCAAGGTGTAATTAATACATTTCTGTTTGAGGATTAGCTTCTTTGTAGCCTGATTGCCAAGCCAAGGTGCTGTGCTCTTCTGCACTGCAAGGTTCTAAAAGCCCATCCACTGCTCCATAAACACTGTCCGTGTGGGCTATTAAGCTTCTCAGTTCTATTTGTAGGACTTTGTTTTTCCTCCATGGATTCTAGTTCAGATTCCACAGTCCTTTGAAAAATCTCAGAATCCCTTTTATTGCCAAGATTTAAACTGGCTGTAATCAGCAGATTGATTGGTGAAAAGAATATTGGGTAGCAAGATCAGTACAACATAATGAGCCAATGTACTGCTGCTACCAACATGAATGATGACAATGTGTGGAGAATATAATAAAGGGAGCAGATACTTCCATTATTTTGGAGAGTGTTAGATGAAGTAACATCTCCAAAAATACACTGGATGGAAAGTTGATGAAAACCAGAGGTGGTCGAATGAAGTTTGATATTGGCTTTTATCTTTACATGCAGATCTAGCAGCCAAAATAAATTACAGTTGTACATTGAAATAGCTCTGGCATACTTGACTAGAAGAACGGTGTAACTGTCAGTGCAAGGCTTTGCAACATTATTCATAGACTTAGAAGCAATTAGCCTGACTTCACTCAGATGAGTTTTGATGAAGGAAAATTAACATCTTAAGTTCAGAATGAGAGTTTCAGAGGGTTTTTTTTATACTACGTTTTCAACATAGAAAGTATTTGCACAATAGAGATAGCAGTAGAATATTAAATTGGGCACACAAACGTTATAAAAGAAAAAAAAAAAGAAAGTAAATTTAGCACACCGAGTCCAGTTTGCATTTATTTTAATATTTTAAAGTATTTTAATGGTCATGATCAATAGTTAAATTTTTGTAGTTTAGCTCACGTTTTCTAACTAGTGTGAACTTGATGCTTTCAGGGAACAAATCTTTCCTTCATTCAGATGTGAAGTATATTATAAGCAGGACAAAGCTAAGGACTCTAAGCCAGCCCCATGGGGGTAAAGCTAAGAGAGGCTTCTCCATTATAAAGACTCCTGATGACTGCTGTGCTACATGTTGTTGGCTCCAGTATACAGGCTGACACAACTGCAGGTTAAGGGTTATTAAAATTAGCCTTAAAGGAAGCAATTTGCCATTGCACTGTCCTTTGATGCAGAGATTTAATCCGTGTGTTTGTGTGCACTGGTGGTTAGAGCAGCACTGGGAATCTTGAGATACTTCTGCAGGACAGAGGTAGTGAGTGGTTCATGTGTTTGTGCAAGTAGAAATACTGCCAGTCAGAAACATTCAGATGAGGTGAGGTGGGACCTGCCAGCCCATAACTGATTCAGGGAGTTATGTCTACTCTGGTGATGAACTGGTTAATGCAGTCAGCCCTGATGCAGAAGAACCCCAGTGCAGAATCCTACTGAACAGTATTCTTGGGCAGAGCATTCACCAGCCTTGTCCTCTTCCTAGTCCTATGGCTATGGAGACTACAATATTTATCTACCAAGACTGATGCTTCCCAGAAGAAAAAAAAAGGCATTTTGTTGTAGGTACTAAGGAGATACGTGCATGCAGTTATTTTTCACCCCTTTTGTTCATTCTTGCAAGGGCTTCTGGTCACAGTCCCTTACATGAATTTTATTGATTGCTGCCTTCTGGAGGATGCTGTTTCTTTAGCAAAGCAAGCAGAAAGGTGCCTCTGTGTCAGACAGGTGAGAAAGAGAAGCAGGGCAGCAAAAAAAGTAGAGCTGCTGCTTTTTCTTTTGCATGGAGTGAGCAAAAGCAGTCTTGGCAAAAGAAGAGGGAGAAACAAGAGCAAAAATGGTTTAGGAAACAGGGACAAGCATATAGTGGACAGAATCGGCAAAAAGAATTGGGCAAAGACATTTGTGTAGGGGGACATGAAAGTATTTAATGAGTTCTAAGAAAGCCAGGTAATACAGGGTCTGAAGCGGATTGCTTTAGTAAAAGGAACGTATTGATTGTGGAGAGTAGATAATTGATGATGGAAGATGGGAATTTGCATGTACAGCCATAGCATGAAAAAATAAAACGTGTTTGCTGGCAACAGCAGACAGACAATTTGAATATGCAGATGTGAGTTTGCATATATATGTGCAAGTGTTATGTATGCAGTAAATCTCTCTGAGTAAATTTTGCAGATTTGTTCTGTGTCTCTGCTAGTAGAAAGCTCTGTTGAGTAGAGCTTGACTGGAGAGAGAGCAGTGAGAGGGATCTGTATGGGACTGAAACCAAGGAACATACTGTAATTATGTTAAAACCAAGCATTACAAGCATGAAGTGCAAAGTTATGATTACTATTAAAAGAGGCCTGGGCATGTTAATTTATGGATATTAGCAGTTTAAGGCATCTAAAAAAACCTACGTACTGACATAAAATTCTGCTATAAAATTAAGGCACTTTTTTTCTGTTTGTGGCCCCAAATTAATTTAATTTTTAAAGATGCTTTTTCTCCACATGATGCATCTTCAGTGAAGGGAGTCATTCAGTCTGCATTTATAGCTTCACAGGAGTGGTGTAAAGAGGAAGGATTTTTTCTTTTTTTTTTTTTTGTGACGTTAGTCTCTGCATTTTTCTTAATAGATTACTTTGCTTGAGATTTGAGGGCCAACCATTTTAGGTGCTATTTCTATCTCTTAACCTTTTGCATTTTGTTATTTTATCTATGTTTGAGTGTAAATTACTGGAATGTGTTTAAGTATATATATACTTATATACCCATTAAAAAAAAAATTAAGTATATGAATAAAGATCGAGAACTGGGGACAGAACTGTTAGAACTAATCTGTGTGACAATCTTCTTCCTTCATTTGCTTAAAAAAAAGCCCTCACCAGCAACCCAACTTTTCAATTGAAATACTTAGTTTTCTGTTCTGGAAAACTTTAATCCCCTACATAGATTTTAGTGTTTTTAACTTGAAGTGAAAAGCAATTTCCCAATGAGCCCTATATTGAAATTATTAGTGTTCAAAGCCACAATGTGTGTTAAGTACTCTTCAACTTCTGCTGACAGTTCTTCCAGGAAATACAACAAAAGTGGCCATTTATTTTTTTTTTCTTTTTTAACCATTAAAAAAAAAGAAACATAGACACATTTTTGCTCTTACTTCTCTCTTTGTGACATAGTTGTCATAATTGGAACTGGCAAAATGACTTATGCTGCATTAGTGGTAATAAAAACATGGCACTTGAATGTTCCTGCACAAGGTGATTATTGCAGGAGCTGAAAGAAAAACGGAAATCTTTCTTGTAGAAAGACAAAAATAGAAGGTCATTTATCATGCTATAAATAGGGAAATATTAATGTTGGAATAAGTAATAGAAAATGAATAAGTATAAAAAATTAGATGTATCTTTTTAATATTAATTTATGTTTCAAGTGAGTGCTTACAATCCGGAGTTGAATACATAACCATACCTAACAGGGACATAATTGTAATTCATCAGTGGAACTTCATTCCTGAGCCTGTGTACACACTGGGGTATGTGCTGTAAACAAAGTTAGAAGGCTGGCTTTCATTTCCCGGTTTTGAAGGGTTGGCTTTCAGCTCTTGGATCACAGCTGTAGTTCCATGAACAGTTCTGGCATAAGTTCACAGTGCTGCTTGGAGGTATGCACACTTCTTCTCTCTCCTTTTCCTGGCGACGATGGTGCGTAGCTGCTTTGTCAGCCAGATCAAGGAGCCACTTCAGATAAAATCCACTCTAAAAAATGGAAGTTACTTTGCAGCTGTATTCTTTTCCCACTTCAGATCATGGCACAGTCACAAGGATGTTTGTGCTGGCAAAAAAAAAAGAGGAGCACAAGTGCATTCCTGAGACTGAGTTGGAGAGCAGAGCCACCATTTGTGTTGACAGCATGTTTGGTGCCGAGATAAACAAACTTGAAATTATACCATCAGAGATGGGGGAAATCTTAATCCTATGCAGCCATAGGCAGCATATGGACTGACAAGAAAGTAAAAGCAGCTTAATGGCTAACTGTAACTATAAGATTAAGTTCTGCCCTCGTATTTTCTCCTCTTTTCCTTGACCCTTGCCATGTTCTCTCTCTACTTCCTTGAGCTGTCTCTGGTCCTACCTGAAATTTCAGGTAGCCAGTTCTGGAGTTAAACCTACAGAACAGTAACCCTGTTACTGTTACTAACAAAAAGCTATGTGTGAAAGTGTTTGAATTCCTCTGCTTTTGGCTTTTTAACATGAATGTGATGTAAGAGATGGGGCAGGGTGTGTGGCGGGGGGTGGGTATTAGGTGGACTGGGCACTGCCCTGTGGGATGGGGTTCAAGATTATTTTAGCCATATCACCTGACAGCAGTTGCAGCCAGAGGAAATAAAGTGAATTGAACATATGAAATGTAAAATAAGGATGATGTTAAATTCAGACATCAATAGGAGAATAAGACAGGGATTTCCTGAGGGTGGTAGGTGCTGAGCCTCCCATTTAAATTCACACAAGTTCCAGCATCTGCTTCCCATAGGCTCTTTTCAAAAGTTGAGATTAAATTTTGTAACTTTTTTATTATAACAACTGAAAGCTTAATAGAACATTGTGTGTTTTGAATGTAACTCTGTCCCCAAGAAAAAAAAAAAGTTTTAACTTCTTCAAGGCCAGCATTTAGCATAATGGCTGTAATGAACCCATTATCTACATTACATGCTATGAGGCCAATATGAACTTCAGAACAAAACATCACAACTTTCATTAGAGAAAACCAAATATGTTTAGCACTCTCATGAAACAGGAATAACATTTTTGAAGTAACTAGTGCAGGATGTCAATTGATTTAATAGATGATAAGAGGTAACACTTTGCCATTGTGAGACTTTAGAAATCCAATTATTTCCATTAATATGCTTGCATTAAAGAGCCATATTTCAGTGCCGTCCTATGCCTCACTTGTCTTGCTGCCTGTTATCAAACCAAAGCCTTTAAAATCTTCTGTTTGCATTTTAATTGGCTTTGGGAATAAGCAGGAAGAAAATAATGGATATAAGTGGCAAAAATAAAGTAATGCTTTTGAGAATCTGGAAACATGTAACAGACACGTAATAGACTCTCACTCACATAGCCGAACCCTTTTTGTCTCATCATTTAGAAGAGGGAGAAACAGGCTTTTTAATTCTGAACATGATCCATGCATGTTTCAGTGTTAGTATCACAGTTGGATTCTGGAATTATATTCACTAAGCCCTGACTATATTTCAAGCCAGCACGCTAAAGTGGATAATTTAATTCATATAAACACTGAGAAATTGAGGCAGCAGCAGAGGGAAGTCTAGAGGCAGAGGGGAGCACAGCCAGTGCCGAGCAGGTCTGCCTGTCTCATGGGACGCTGCTCCTTCAGCACAGAGAGCAGCCTCTGGGGTCCTGCTAGTCGAACCTCTACTGTTGTCATTGTGCTCCCCTGTAATAGAATGCGGTGGTTTTCTGCCTTTCAACCTTAGCTCTCAGGGCATCTACCTGGCAATAGATGGATTCAGTTTTCTACAGTGATGTGATTTACAGAAATGTTTCTTTTTTCTTTCCCTGTAGTTTGTTTGGGTTTTTTTTCCTTGTTGTTACTGCCAATTAAATTCTCTGTGCATCCCTTTCCCTGTGGATATAAAGTACCATGCAAGTCAACAAATTAAACCCAAACTCCTAAACTGAAGTTAATGCTGACTGAGCTGCAGCCACTTTTCATAAGTTCCAGTTACTACAGACGCTCGACATGGGTTAGTTATTTGTCATGGAAGCTCAGAAGCTTTCCAGCAATTTAAATGTGGGTATGAATCGTTATTGTTTTATTCAGAAGTTACCACTCATGGCCTACAGTATGACTAGACTAAATTATTAATTTCTAGATATTCTAATGGAAAGAGGGGAAGTGAGTATTATTCAAAGAACTAATTCGGAAAGCAAAATGCCATCAGGGTGTGTAGGTTTCCAGTTTGGACTGAGCAAAGAATAATACATCAGCTCTTTTTCTCCTTCCCTGGCATATTCTGTTCTTAAAACATGAGTGGGATGCTCTCCAGTTCCAGGTGAAGGGAACAGATTTATTTTATGCTCAAAATAATGAGCTTATATGTGTTTGTGTGTTTGGCTGAATGGGAGACTTTTGCCTCAAATGGCTATTTATATTCACAGACCTCTTTGCTGAAAGAGAAAGCTGTAGATAATCTGACAAATGGTCATCAAATACAATACACTTTTCTTAGGTTGTCAAAGTCTGGGGAGTAGAAGTGACCAGAGAAAAATGCATGATTGTACTTAGAAATAAGGAAAACTTCAGTTTATTCAGGCAAGGGAGGTCAAGTTGGATCGTTGCAGGCTCAGTGAATAGGGTGCGTGGGGAGCTACTGGCTTCTCTACCTCCTGTGACAGCAGTTTCTATTAAGTCTCTGATGGAGTGGGGGTCCCAGCTCTCTTTTGTTTGACAAAAAGGAGAGGGCATGGAATTTGAACAATGGCTGACAGGCAAGTGTGAGGGAAATCCATTCTATTCCACTAATGCAACATCTCATGGAAGGAATTACAGTCACTGGCAGAGGCTCTTGAATGATTTGCACTATTTTAATACAAAACTTCTGCTTTGCTTCTAAAAAATCCCCAACAATCCCACCCCACTTCTTAAGTAGAATTCAAGATGGCTTTAGAGTATTGCTGTTTAAGTGAGATCCAAAGGAAGAATTTATTTCATTTTATTTATTTGTATACTGATGCATTAATATCAAAGAGCAATAATGCTTGAAATCACCTAAACTATTTTCTGTTTAGCACTTGAATCTATTGGGAAGAAAATATCTATATTAAATGTGCATAAAGATTGTTAATATACTTTCCTAAGGGACCCAAAACCTAAATTTTATATAAATTGCTTTAAAAGTTTAAATACACATCTGAAGATAGATTTCAGAATATCAGATGGCTTAATAAGCCTTATTGAATGTTACTTCTAAAATGTGTGATGTCTTATGGTAATTGAAATTCAGCAAGAATATCTGAACTGTTGTGTTTTATTTAGCTGATGCATATCTATATAACTATAAATTGGATTTGCTTTGCTTTTAAATTTTAAGTGCATCTTACTGGATGAAATTGCATCTTTTCTTTCTAAAAACCTCAACCTTTTCTCTCATTCTTTTGGTTCACTCTGTAATTCACTTAGTTTTCCTCCTCTGCAATATGAATGGAGGAAAACAGAGAAACACTAATTAAAAAAGAGAACCATCTTGGAAAAACAGAAAGGAAGACACATTTATCGTTAGCTGAAAAGTAACTGCAAAGGGAACCTTTCAGACAATTTATTGTATTGTAGCTATGGTGTTTAATGTACATCTAAATATTATTGAAGCTGGCCTAGTGTGAGAGTGGACTTGGGCTCTGAACTCTGGGAACTCTTTACAGCTCACAGTTATTCCTGTGCTCTGTTAATAGTACATAGCAGATGCTTCTTTTGACCAGGGTACCTTCCTGTAGTTCCTTATCTGGGAAAGTGGAAGTTGGCTTGCTAAAAACATTGGATTAAAAGGTCCAGTATATATAAAAAGGAGGAAGGGAGGGCAAACCCCTCAAAAAAACCTCAGTTGCCTCATGTGTCATGGTAGACCCCGAATCTGACATTACACACCACCCATGTGTTCTTCCCTCAGCTTGCTCAGTGAGACACTATTTCCTTGGCCTACTTGTTCCTCCTTAGCTACTGAAAGCAAAATAAAAAGATTACTACCTTTTGTGAAAATACAGTCCGTTCTCTCCAGGAGCTCAGATCCACCAGCAATCATTGTAACTCACTATTAGATTGATTCAGCACCATGCTGGGCTTTTCTTTTACTTTCCACCAATTATGGAGGCTGACAGAAAGAAGATGAAGAAGTATGCTGCAATAAATGGGAAAGAAAGTGAGGAAAATATTGGCATTTCCTAAGATTTAGGACACAGTCACAGTAAATCCAAAGACTTAATAGGAACCTGACTTTAATATAAGAAAAACACCAGAATCAGTCTCCAATGGCAGATAATTTCTGTGTCTTCTCATTTCTGACAGAAATGCTGGCTCTTCATAGAATTTGTCTGGAGATATCAGTGAATCTTAATCTTCAGAATATGATACAAGCACGGTTCTTAAATGCTCTGTTAACCATTTTTTCTGTATTTAAACTGGAATATATTTTGAATTCCCACAATATTATTTCATAACTATGACTTTATATGCTGAAACTGTGTACCTTAATAGAAAGAAAAGTGGAAAATCATCTCAAGAGCTGTGAATAAGACTTCACATCCCTGAGTTTGTGTAACAGGCCTGAAGGCAGATTTCCATTCAGGTATTTATTAATACAGATGGATTTTGTTCTGCAAGTTGGCTTTTCCTTTTCTGCAGTCAGTTAGTATTACAGGCCTCTGTACTGACTGCAGAGGACTGTTTTTTATTTATACACAAAGAATTTTCTTCTTTGTTAGTACTTTTATATGTTAGACTTCATAGAGATTGTTCAGACAGATTGCAGGATGCATCAGGGAAGGAAACCCCCAAGTAGCAGAGATTTATACTGTGACACTGCGGTTTCTGTCTTTCCACTGTTTTAATTTCTATATTTGTTCTCCCTAAAACCTGACAATCTTTCACTCTGTACCCTTTCTATTGCTTGATGTATCCCAGAAAAAAAGCTATTTCTCCCAATGGTCCATCTTTCTGCTTCACACACGGGGGATGGACACCCAGAACTCTTAAGCTTTCATTTATTTTGAAATCTTTGTGCCTGAACCTGAGATTTCCTCCTGGTGAAGACCCTTTCTATACACAGGGCAAAGAAAGCATAAGCTCTCATGGATTTTGGTAGCTTCTCAAGTGAGGAGGGAAAAGAAGTTTTGATGTGAATATTGCAATGATCAGTAACTAGAGTATCCAGCCACAGCATCATTTCAATGGTGGCAGGACTCGTTCTGTTGCTGTGCTTGTTTGATGTCAAGAGTCCTTTGTTTTGTGTTGTTGGTGTGGGTTAGCAAGATGGAAGTCTGCCTTAACCCTGGAGATGCCTCCATTTGAAGGGATTTCTCCAAGTGTTTGGTTTTTTTGGGGTTTTTTGTGATTGTTTTTGGTTGGTTGTTGTGGGGGTTTTTTGGGGGTTTGGTTTGGTTTTTTGTTTGTTTGTTTGTTTGTTTTGTTTTATCTGAAACTCCATTTCAATCAATGTTTTCCCTGCTCTCAAAGACAAGCATAAGAGAATTGTAAATTGTCTCTCCATCAGGGAATCTGTCAGTTACAGAGAATGAAAAAACCTCATGAAAAAAACTTGGTGTATTGGATAAGTTTCTCTGTGCTGCTTCTCTTTGCTGTTTAATTCTCTGACTTAAACATGGATTATCTCCTCTTAAAATCAAGCTCCTTGGGGAGTGTAGGCTCTTCTTTCAGATAAAGGACTGGGACAGTACCTTCACCATTAGAATGGTACATGTCTGTCTGTGTAGGAATTGACTATAAGCCCACTCTAAACTCCTTGAAGTTTTCCTTTTTCATTTAATCCTGCTCAGGAAGGTATTAGAGTCTCAGTGGAACAGCTCTTGGGATACAGTGCCTGACGTTTCAGAGCATCTTGTTTACTGTTCAGCTCTTGTCAGAGATAATTTAACACTAGAAGACCAAGGCCAGAGAATGTCTGCTCTTCTACATGGTACTTAGAGATCCAAAATTTCATATCCACCTCTTTGTACTTTCAGTGACAGCATCTGTTTATATGAACATGAGGTGTTTGCCTCTCTGGGCAGCCACTGTTGCTGCTTGACTGCCCTCATTGTGGAAAAATTCCCTTTATCCAATCTGAACCGCTTGTTTCAATTTATGCCTATTGTTTCTCACTCTCCCACCATCCACCACCTTACATAGCAAATGCTTTACCATCTTGGTGACTCTCCACTGAAGTCACTCAAGTTTATCAGCATCTTTCTCATATTGAGTGTGGATATAATCCACATCAAAAGTGGATGTAATACCTAAATATAGTCTAACAAGTGTTAGGGATAGGGATCAACTGATTGTGTTTCTCCGAGTACAGCCCTGGATGATGTTAGACTTCTTTGCTGCCAGCAAGAAGAATTTAGGTGACTCAGCTGCCTAGGAAGGATTTAAATTTTCTAAGGGATTCCCAAAGTATTCAGTTCAAGCAGAAGCTTGGACCAATAATTTCCTTAAGTCTCTTCCAACTTGAATCATTCTGTATCTTTGGGTCTCAGTTTTATTTTTTTTTTAAATCACTGTGACCAGTAACCTGACAACCTTTCCTTCACCTACTCAATATTTGAAATTTACTAGTGTAAAGAAAACTCTGCATATGCTATGCCTAATTTTTTAAAAGAAACAGTTTTCAACAGTATCAAAATAGCAAAAAGACAAATATTAATCAGTCAAAAGATAGAAAATAATAAAGCACTGTTCACCAAAGTGCACATTAAATTTTACTAGTTAAGCATTCAAGTTTTTACAATTTTCAAACATTTGCCTTTAATTCCTACATTTATCACTTGTTATGAGCTTTTTCCTGTATGTACAGTCTGTATATAAATAAATAAAAAGAAACCCAACAAACAAACAAAACCAAAAAACCAACCAACCAAATAAACCCACCAAAAAAAAACCAAAACAAAAAAAAAACCCACCAAAAAAAAAACCAACCCAAACAGGATACAGGCTTTTTTTTTTTTTTCTCCTGAAATTCCTTAGGGAACCAGATGAATAATGGAAACAGACTTCTGGGTACTTTTTACTTTATTGCATGTAATAGAAATATTACCTGAGGCTTCTAAATGTTTAAAAAGACATAAGCATTACAATCCCTATAGAGCTCATACTATATCATGTAATAATTTGAAGTCTTACAGTGGCTTTCCTTCTGATTTCACCACTTTTTAAAAAAACACACAATTCAACTGCAGTTTTATCCTTCTTGTTACTGGGAGCTGAAGTGATAACCTCTCTTTCTGTTCTAAGGCTTCCTTTAGAATGCAGAATTAGGTTTTTATTATTTATTGCTGTTTTTTGTCAGTACTTTAGTACACAGTTTATCAGCTAATATGGTGAATGTAGTTTATTTTTGTAAGGGGGGGGGGGGCATTTTAAAACTGCTCTTACTTACACTTGAGAAAACACTTGCCAAATGGGGCGTGTTATTCATTGGCCTCTATTCAGGGATTGGATAAGGACACCGCAGCAGTGCTCAGCAAGGGCAAATTCCTTCTGAGGCAAAAAGAAGCCACTATAGAAATACAGAAATGATACAAAATATTAACATTTTGGAAGAGATATTGAGGTATCAGGAGGTAGATCATTCTATACCTAGGCTATGAACATCTGAGTGGATTAGTATATGCTAGTTATATTAGATGCTAGACTTTTTGCCAGAAGTTCTTCCATAAAGAATCTAAAAGAAATCAAGTGGTGCACTTTCAGTAACCGTCTCAGCATTTAAGTACACACTGCTATGAGACTGCATTTTTTAGGACCAGGTTTCTCTAGCTTCCACAGAATGGATTTGATTATGCCTTTATCTAATAAGATTGACAAGTTCCCTGCCATCAGTCCCTTAGGCTGCTCTGTGTAAACTTACACCTGCAGTAAGGTCACCCCTCAGTCTTTGTTTCTATAAGCAAGAATTACATTTTGTGAATCTTGCTTGACTTTGCATCTGCCCAGCTCCTGGTCCAAGTGGGAGCATATTTTTAACTGTCCTGACTTCCCGTTGGTTCCTTTCCTCTGGACATGGCCACATGAGGCTGCTAAAGCTTAGGAAAGACAAATCATCCTGAGCCCACTGTCTGCTGAGAAGCAAATACTGGGGGAGGTTTCTAATGTTCTCATACTTCTGTATTAATTTTACAGTTAAAATAAAGCTGTAATTATTGTATGGTGGTTTTCTGACACAGATTCTTGATACGCTTTTCCTTCTTATTGAATTCCTATTGTGACTTTTGTGGATATAAAAGAAGCAAGTTCATTTGTTAACTCCCAAAGGATTCTGTGGTTGTTCATGTTGTAGAACAGAAGAGCTCAGAGCTGAGCTGTGATGATAATTTTTGGATGCTAATACAAATGATGTGATGAAGTATGGTGGTAAGATCAAAGCTGGTATATACACTGTGTAAGAGACACTACATGACCTTGGGGGTTTAGAGATGTGTCTACAGAGGCATTAGGTGCCTAAGCACCTTTAGGAATATGAGCTGCATAATCTAAATAGACAGTACAAAGGAAGACTGGCAGAGAAAGCTGTATAGGTGGCTTCTCCAGGGTTAAATGGCAACACCTGGTTACAGAGCTAACAAACAATCCAGGTGTCACTCCCCCTGCTGTCAGGGTTCTGAGGATGAGATCACATCTTCCCTTCTTTTTGTACAAGATGCCTTTGCAGGTAAATGCAGTCTGCATTGTAACCTTCTGCAATTCAGAAAAATGTTTCCAGTGATTCTCATGTTAGATGTTAATTTGACTTTATCAGAGAAAGATCTTCTCACTTACTAAGAGTTTAAGAAGCAGGAAGACCATGAATGAAGGACTCTCTTAAAGATTTTTACTATCAGAAATATTGAGAATTATAGCTGTAAGGGTCAGGATAGCAATGGCCCCCAGACACCTCAAGCTCAAGTTCCCCTCATTAACATTGTAGTAATTGTGTTTTCTGAATGGAATACCTGCTATTTTTTTAAGTCTTTCTGATGCAAACTTGTTCATGCAAGTTAATTTCTAAGTAAAGTTGCTTAATTATTGCTCAAAAAACAGTGCTGAGAAGAGCTGTGGATGCTCTAGTGCTTTATGGCTCTAAGAACAAGGATCTGTCACAAAGGGTTGTGGTAAAGTTGAGCATGCCTTGAGATGGCAGAAGGAGTAATGACCTCTTAAGCATCCCTCCAGCCCTGAATTCTGAGATTGTGAAATGCCCGCTAGATTTCCAGGAGGTAAAGACATCTTGAGCAGCTAAACCACAGCAGCTCCCAGACTTCTGGCTAGAGGGCTGCTGCATGTTATTAAGGCTGACTGGCCCCAAATGACATTTGCATCTAATGGAAGCTCATCATTCATTACAACAGATGGAGTACACTGTGTTACTTCTCTTACTGTTGAAGAAAAGGCAAATGAGGCCACCAAAATGAAGGGTTCTCATTCATGTCATCTTCCCCCAAATGAGAGAAAAGGCGAAGTGCTGTCGCTCAGGGTGGAAGGGTGACTGCACTTTGGGGAGATGCTGTTTTCTGGGGAGTGGTGGGGGAGGCTGGCCAGCACTTCTTGCGAGCTGAGAATTAAAAGAGGTCCTGCAAATTACTTCAGAGCTCCAAGAGCTTTCAGGGTAAAGTTGCCAAATGTGATTGTGCCTTAGTCTGGATCCGCATGGCTTTCTGTGGGCTCTACAGTGGCAATGCTGCTTGTGGGGAGCAACAGGAATGGAAAATTTACAAAGAAGCATTTGACAAAAGCAGGGGCTTTCCAGCTGTGTTCACATCAGTGAGCACTTGCAACAGTCCAAGCCTTTTGCAGTCAATTTTTCTTGCAGGGGTAACAGAATTACTGCATGAACTCCAGCAACAAGCAGACACGGACAGTCCAGCAGTGCCTTAGGCCTGTTGCCGATCAGACAGAGGTCAGGTCTGATACTGTGCTTGAATTCAGTGACATAATGCTGGGCCCAGTATAATTGTAATCCCCTTTTTTTCCTCTGCAATAACAAAAGAGTTTCATTTTCTTTCTGTACATAAATGAGGAAGGACTTAATTCTGCACACAGCAGTTCAATGCACAGATAATTACTGGCAAGTAGCCATTGAGATTTACACCATGTTTCGCTCTTAACCTATGTATAACTTTCTACCTTTTCTCCTTGCCACTGCTGCTATATTTTTTTTTTAAGCAAGATGTGAACATGCTTATTGCATGGTGTCACTGCTGTGGGAAATACTGTGCAGAGCAGCACTGCCGTTGCAGTAGGAGAGTCCTTGAGAGTTGTCAGCCCCATTAAAATCTGGAGACTGTACAAGAGCATAACCTGTCAGGGCTCCCTTTCCTTTCAGCCACACTGTAATTGCTGTACGTGACACGGAAAATGTGGTCTAGTAAAAAGCTAATATTTTGACAGAATAAAAGATCAACGGAGTAAAGGCATTACTCAGCATTTTGAAGATCTGCCTTGTCTTTATGCTTGCTCTCTAAGGCTTCTGATTTATGAAGGCAGAGTTCAGAGTATTTTAGTGTAATTTTAGGGGATATCCTCTCATAAGTAGGGAAATAAAATGGGTCAGGACAATTTTAATAATTCTCTTTGTAACTTGCTCTTTGCCCAATGGCAAAAAAAGCAAAAATCTGCGCTAATAAATTGAGAGAGGAGAAAAGCTAAAATTATATTTAATTATTATTAAACAATATTTAATGCCTTTCTTTTTAATTATGAACAACAATTACCAAGACTGAAAGATGAAAACTAAGCTTTCCTCAAGACTTTCTAATGGGCTAAACCCAGACCAATTACAATTCATAGTTAAACCACCAAAATATGTATTTCAAACACTGCATCTGAAATTTTTGTTGAAATGCTCTGCAGTCAAGTAGATTTTTTTCCAAAGCATATAATAAGACTGTTGTTGAATTCCAGTCACTAAAAGATGGCTGAGCCTGTGGAGTTGGCAATGTCTCAGAGGCTGCCATGTAACATTTTCTGGTGACATGGGATAACCCTCCCCGCTGCCTAGAATGTAGAGCAGCCTCAGAGAACAGCGTACGCTGAGACAGTGCTCGCTTTTCAAAGCCAGAGAGAAAATCCACTTTTGTACATGAATATATTCCAAAACAAGACATGGTATTGCTGAATTTATGTGTGTGGCACAATGTGCAGCATTTCTGCTGCAATTGGAAGAAAAATGGTCATTTAAAAAATTACATTAATATGTAATTATATGACAATGTTAAGTCATAAATGTAGTAATTTCTCATAATGTATGCTCGGATTTTATTAAGGTTTCAATAAATCTTTACTCAAATAACAAAGGAAACCACATGAAAACAATTGTCAAAATACTCAGAATTAAATAGAAAAAAAAAATCCCTTATTTCAGCCATTTTGGTGAGAGATTGTGGAGGTCTCCAAAGAGAGTTATATCCACAGTGCTATTGGAAATGAAATAATAGAGCATGGTAGGATGGAATATGGACATAATTTCTTTTTTTGTCTCTGACTGCTTGGTCTCAGGTTCTGTAAGTTCAGATCAAAGCTTGGCAGAAGAAAGGAAGCTCCATCTGTCTTACTGAGCTGCTTTTGGCCGTTAGGAATGGAGCATGCAGAAGTAAAAGGCAGCTCTCCTGGGCAAGTGTGTTTACTTCTCTGTAATTGCAGGCAAACGTCAGATAATCCTTTTTTTATAAAATTTGTCTTAAAAATTATTATTTTTTAGCTAATAATTAGCAGAACCTCATTCTCCAGAAAATAAAAACTTTTTTCTGATCCAGCCCCAAATTAAGCATACCTTTTCTTTTGCCTTCGTATATAGGCCTTTCTCATTGATATTTAATCTTCAGCAGCATTTGACTGTACAGTCATAGCCCCTGTCAGCCTTTGTTGTGTGGGGATAAGTAACTAGGGCATTCTTCTCACAAGATCATCGTTTCAGTTTCATGATGACCCTCACACTAACATACCCCATCTTCCACCTCATGTCCTATCTCCTTAGGTAGCATTACATCGATGTGTATGGCTATATCACCCTGTAGGAACATCATCTTCCTTTGACCAGCTAAAACACCTCCCATGCCCATAAACTATGGCAGAAATTTGTATTAATCTTCAGGCCAAGTCCTTGCATGTCTCACTATCATCATTTCATTTTTGTTACCAGAGGAGTCCTTAATGTCATCCAGCTTTTCCTGTATGTGAGTGGGATTCCTCATCAGTATGGTTGCTGCCACCTAACTTTGTTCTATTAATGTTTAATTAGTTTGATTCTTCTATTTTGTGCCAAGATAACTGATGAAAATGTTAAATAAAATGAATCTTAGGACCAGTCCTGGAGGTTTTGCATTAACAAGTTTCTCCCCATTTGATAGTTTCTCTTTTACCAAATCATATTTTATCCCCTTCAGCTAGATTTGGTTTTTTTTCTCTAAGCTTGTTTTGGTGCCAGTTTCAATATTTTTGAGCTTAATGATTTCTCCATGTAGCAGTTAATTTGACACTTTACGAGAATCCAAATAAACTTTATTTACTTTTCATCAAAAAAACCCACACAATTGCCTTTTTACAAAAGGATCGAGTCTCTCTCACAGTTGTGGTAAACCTACTTCATGTGGTGTTCAGCTGTAGCCCATGTTCTCGGGGCTTTTTTGAACTGCTACAATGTATGATGAGAAGTTGATACACTAGGCCTCCTTTTTTATTGTAGGTAATGTCAGGTATGTGCATTGAAATATTATTTCTAAGGTCTGTGGCATGGTGTTTGGTTTTTGTTTGTCTTTTTTTTTTTTTTTTTTTTTTAAAGAAAAAGATACACGTAAATCCCTAATTTAAAATATTCTGTTGACTGTTGTTCCTACATCAGTGTGACAGAGCCCCTCATTATGTGACAGCACTGACCTTATGACAAACTGTTTCTGGTAAATTTCAGATCATTCCAATTTCCTTAAGTCGTATCAAAGCTCTTTATGATAAACTCTTTTATTGTTAATATTCCCTTTGCCTATATGCTCCCAGGAATCTTCTGAGAATACATATGCAGAGGAAAACAAGGGTGTGCTTATGGTAAATAAGGGTGAAGCAGAAGTGATAGGGGCTGGTGACCTGAACACACCCACTGCATAAGGCATGATCATCACCTGTGGATGAGCTGAAACCTGAGCTACTTTTTGTTACAGACATTTCTCCCCATGGTGCCCTGGTTAACAAAAAACAGGTGTATGCTACAGCCTCCTGTGTTCCCACTCCTTTTTTACTGGGAGATGTGCTGGTATGCCATGGACTTGGAGGATGTTGGCTCCTCAGGGCAGAGGTTAGGAAATCCTGTTTCTATACTTCATGCTCATAACACCTGTTACTGTTGGAAGTAGGCTAGAAACTAGCATTGCTTAGAGCAGACAGGATCTGTTTGCATAGTTCTGCAGTGGCACAAGCCTCCTCAAATCCCCAAATCAGTTGGCGGCCGGTCACTAGTGGTGTTCCCCAAGGTTCAGTGTTGGGACCAGTAATCTTCAATATCTTTATCAATGACCTTGATGAGGGGATGGAATCACAGAATCACAGAATCACAGAAATTAGGGGCTGGAAGGGACCTAGAAGATCATCTAGTCCAACCCCCCTG
>JANHGL010004259.1:35101-67615 GCA_024611195.1 Ceyx melanurus | reverse complement strand
AGGCCAGTTGGGGGCTGGGGGAGGAGGGTGGGGGGATCCCAGGAGGAAGGAAGCTGCCTCTTTCGAGCCTGTTTTTGTCTTCTCAGCCTGAATTTCTCCAACCAGTTACCAGTTTTCATTGCCATGATTCCCCTGAGCACCTCTGCCAGCTGCATATTTTTTGGGCTTATCTGACACTTTGATCCCCTGGAACCCTGTTTTCTCCCCCGTGCACGATGAACCGGAGAGGGGAATTTCAAATCATTCCTGTTCTCTTCCCTTCCCCACTCCCTTTTCAATGGCGTTTCCCAGCAGCCCCTGCTGGTTGTTGGAGGGAAAGGGCAGCCATCTGTGTCTGTTACATATACTGCTGTTTCAAAGTTTACTGATTTTACATTTGTTGTTTGGTGTTGCATTCTATAAAAATACCTATCTCTCCCTCTCTCTCTCTCTCTCTCTCTCTATATATATATATATATATATATTGTTTAATATATTATTGTCTCCTTATAAGTCTCTGGTGTTGCATTTTATAAAATTTAAGATAATACCTGTCCAAACTAGGACAGTTAATTTGGCTCACAACGTGGGGCTCGAGACACGATAGGGAAACAAGAAGCTTGTAGGAAAATATCCTAGAGGCACCACCATGTTTTCCTCTTTGGCCACCCTTGTTTATAAGTTAGGCCTATTATCTGTCTTCCCCTTCATGGGTCCTTTTATATAAATGAGCATGAGTACCAAAATAGTGGTGGGTAGAATTTAATTAATATACTCGGATTACGATATCATGGATTCCATGCCATTAGTCCTCTTCACTAGTATCTACCAAGTAATACGTTATTACTGGGATATAAGTAACTGCCCATGTACTAAGATTGAGCATGTTCAAAAGATTCACATGGTGACTCTAAGAACTTATATTTCAGCTCAATGAAATGTGCAGAACTAGATTATATTAATGTGCTTAAGAAGCTGCCATGTATCCTTGGTGAGATAGGTTGTTCCCTTTTTCTTTAAAAGATAAATTTGACAGCAGCTTGTTCACTTGGCTTTGTTTATATGCTGGAAATGGCAAGCTGTGTACTTACTGGTGAATGTGAATCCCCTGTGCTGACTTAGGGAAAGCCAGGATCTCCAGGGACACCCATAGTCATCTTCAGTAAATCAGTCTGAACACATCTCCCCTTCTAAGCAGTCTCTCTAAAGCTCAGTAGTTCCCACTGGTAACACATTTCCTTCCCTTGTGGGAATTGTGCAAATTCTTTCCCACTCTGGGGAAACCCTTATGCTGTATGACCTTAGACACTCAATCTGGGTATGCAAATGCCACCTGGGGGTAGATTAGGCAGTCAATCTGTACCTCATAAACTAGCACATAGAATATACCTTTATATCGCATAGGGTTCTAAAGCTTGAGTGTGATTGACAGTAGTCCTTTGAACATTTTGTTTGACTCTTCAGTCTGGTGTTAGACTGAATCAACTGATGTTTTCAGGAAGAACATCAGAAAATCATTATAAGGTCCTTCTAAGTAATGTGCTTTTCAAAGCTGCATGAGATAAATAATTTTTGCATTCACATATCAAATTATTTTTGTCATATTATGCATTACATACATACCATACATGTGATATTTTTTGTTAATTACAATATTTCTGTATTACATTTATGTATTGTTCATAAGCTATTTTATCTATTCGGAGTTCAATAACATATCTAATATACTTTTCTACCATTCATCTTCCTCACATATTTATTCAGGCACATTCCTTAGCTGTTTTTTTCAACACATTATCATTATTAAAAGATAAATCTTCAGTATTTCTATTGAAAAATCCTCATTCTCTGGCTCTTCTTTATCTTTGTATTCTGATTAATGTTCACATCTTTGCCCAAAACCTTATTTCTCAGGCCAGGTTCTTCATGTACTGTTTATGTCCTCTGCATTTTCTTGGTATAGATGTTTCTCTCATTTAAGAAAACAGATGAAACCGTATTATACGTCCAATATATTTAAGGTCAAACATTAAAACAATCCCTCTATCTACTCACTTGAGATGAGATACTTGGAGCATTTCTTTGTTCTGCTTTGTACAATCTTTTAAAATCTCTCCTGGCACAACAGATCACAGAGCTGAGTCACAGACACTCACCTGTGGTTCCTTACTTACCTCACAGAATTTGGGGAGGCATTTTATAAGTGACAGGTGTCCCTTTTATGCCAAGAGGTTGCCATTTCTCTGCTGATCCTCCCCTTCCCTTCTCATTAGCAAGTTGTCTTAGATGGAAAATGTTAGTCCTGTCAGGTGTTCCATTTTCATCTGGGAATTGACTGATTTGGGTAAGTGGCAGGTTGGATGGAGATGCAAAGGTACCTCATGCCTTTGACAGGAATATCAAGAGAGGACCCTTGCGGTGTGTCTGAAAACAGCTTTCAGTCTTGGAACATTAACGCAGCCTCTTGGCATGACATAGTTATAATCCAGTGCCTCCCACTAGCTGAGAGCAAGGTCATGTGCAAATCAGAGAGATGGCACTTTTGAAGGAAAAACATCACGTTTCTATCTGACCTTTTCTCCTTTGTGATTCTTACAAATGGCCACAGTGGTAGTTTGGAGAAATGCATTTCACTTCTCTGTGCAAGTTCCTTGGTGCACTTAATACATTGTTTGTAAGTGGTTTCATCTATGTGGCATCTGTCAGGTTTTCCCTTTGGAGCAGTGGTCCCCATCACAAAAAGGTATAATTTGAAGCTGCAAAGTCATGTCTTGTGAGTATTCAAAACCTGCTTTTGAACTTGCTTTCAGTTTACCTTCAACTGTTTCTTTAAGGATTCTCAGCTGCATCTTGTACTGCTGGTAGTTTCCATGTGTGTACAATGCAAAATAACATGCCAAGAGGCTTCATTGCTGTATGGTTAAGGTCTGATCCAGTCCCCAATACGGCTGAAGACTCCAAGGACTACTCCAGGGTGAAATTTGGACACAAACAAGGTCAGATATCACTTTGCAGCCAATGGCACTTTATTAGTGCTCTTACATCTTAGAGAAAGAGAAGGGAAGAAGGAAGCAAAGTTGGGAAGAAGAACAGGGATGGTTTAGTATACCACCCATACATTCCAATGGCATTCCATTGACCACATTCTTGGTGGGAGAAGATTCTGTCAGTCCATGTATCCCATCACTTATTGTCCATGTCCCCTTCTCTTCCACAAGATAGTCAATTACTGCTCAGAATTGCTTTGCATTGCCTTGCCCTCACCTTGCATCACTCCTTCGGCTGATGCACATGCCCAGTACCAACTGAGGGGTCTTTCAATGGACTCCAAGAGAGAGGCAGGTGTAAACTAATGACCCCAGATCCAGGCTCATTTGCAGTTTGAAGAAGGGGCAGAGGGGGGTAGACACTGTTTAACCAAGTTTCCTTCTTACCTTTCCAAGTAGATAATTGATGATGCTCCTCTGTGGTTAACAATGTCAGGCTAAATAACTACCACACAGTCTCTTTACAAGAAATGTTTTTCCCCTACAGGGAAAAATTGAGAGAACTAATTAACAGTTCATTACATGTATTAAAAAAATTACCCTAAAATGTGCCTTTTACCAGCAGCCTCCATAACTTGACAGCCTGCTCACATTTCTCTGACTTTAAAACACTTGGATCAGATCAAGGAATTACCAGTAATTCTGCCTTTCCCTCAGATTGGCAGAAATGATACACCCTTGTACTGCTTGAAATTTGTCCATCTTCAGAAGATTTATATAGGAATTAAGTGGTACATTGACCCTGTGTGTTCATGGAAGCGAGTTTCAACCAGCAAGAAATTTCTTCTCCGTGAATAAATCAGAATTCACTTGCTGTCCTTGAAAAAGAGCATAATGGTTCTGTCTACACGGTGTCCTATAATATGACGTGTTCCTTATACAAAAAACTGGATGCGAAACATCACTGCTTTGACAGTGCTTTGTTTCCCTTTGAAACAGCAATTGATAATTGAACAACAGAGAATCAGGACCTTTTAATTTTAATGAGAAACTGACCTGCATTCTTATTCACAAAGTTATTAATTATGTTAATTTGTAGGTCACACTCAGAAAGCTAGGTTATTTGATAAAGCTAGAAAAACTGACTTAGAATCCTCAAGCACTCCAGATAATTTATATTGATAAATGGCTTTTAATTAATTTAAATATACTTAGAAGATCAGCTGAAGCATTGTTTTAAAGTGATACTGGAAGAAACTACAGAGATTTGTGATCTCTTTGTCATGTCTTCTGACATGCAAGCATGTAGTAGAGCATACAGAAAGGATCTGGCCATCACAAACTTACTTCAAACACATCTTATTTCAGAATAACTAGTAATTGAATGGTTCTTGTTTGGTTTTAGCTTCTCTTCAATAGGTCACCATTAGAATTACATGGACAATTATATCACATAGCTGACTAGTGACTCAGAACCATGCATGACGTATAAACTAACACTCCCTCCAGACATCCTTTGTAGCATCATCCTGTTGAAACTATGTGGAATTGTAAGTAAATATAATATTTCTACAACCTCCATAGCACAGCTTGCTTAGTGCAGCTGGCATCGCCGTGTTAGTGAAGAGTAATTGTACAGGCTAAGCTATACAATTACAGCTGACCTTAACCATCCTTTACAATAGCTGTTATTGAAAAGAATTTATTATATTCTGTTTCTAGTGTCTCATTGTTCTTCCTGATGACTTCTGAAATCACTGTGAGCTCCTGAACAGGCAATTTGCTATCTTGAACTGGATGTAATGGTCACTGGAGGTTTTCTGTCTCTTTCAACTCTATGCGAGTCAGTGGCCCCAAAGGCTCAGTGATGTGGATTTGTGCTGTTGAATCTTGATCAGGTCAAGATGCATAAGAAAGCTAATGCAAATAGAGTCACCATGATGGCTATACTAATTTCCATAGCTCAGTCACTGCTCTAATGTGCAATACACCCTGAAAGTACCTTTCACCATTCAGTACTCACCTGGCCCTTGGCTTTGGATTCTCTCTCTGTTTCCAGCAAACAGTTCCTGCATGATCCTCGTGTTTTGTGGACAAAGGAAAGCTGTCTCAGGAGACGGCATGTTTAGCTGAGGCCTGATACACTTTTTTTCCTGCTGCAGAGGAGATTCCCTTTATTAGATGCTTCAGTCACCTGTTTCTGGAGTGGAACTTTGACTCAGTTTGGAAATGGAAATATTACATAGACTGTAGTACATATAAAAGCAAACTGATGAAAGAGGTAGATAATTTTCTGTGGAAAAAAAAACGCACAAAAACATAAAACAGTGATAAAAAAAACCCAGAGCAAATAGTCTATCACTTAGTTAGCATGAAAGGCTGACAAATAATTTCAACCATTTTTCTTTTTTTCCCAAGCTCTTCTTTGGGGTTTTTTTTCTACTCTTGCATGTCAGTTTTCATTCATTTTTACCATACAAATATTTTGATGTGACTGAAAAAAAAAACCCAACACCATACTGTCTTAGATACACACACTGATGAATAGATAAATTCATTGGGCTTCCTTTTAAGATGTCTGGTGGTGTGCTAGCTGAAAAGGAGTGGTATTGTCATGTGAGTGTGAGTAGACAAAGGTGAAGTCAATTAGGAGTTTGAAGGGCTTCTTTTTCCAGTTCTTGGCATAAGTTCTAATAATACTAGTGCAATATAGACAGCTCCTACAAATATGAAGAGGAAGGAAATGTTTCTTGAAAGTATTTGGTAAATATTCTGAAGGATGTCTTTCAATTACACCATAAAATGAAGTACAAAGGACATTTTAGTAGCTTCATTAGATGAAAACAATCCAACAAAAATGCCAGCTGTGAGATAGATTTGATGTATGGATGAAAAATATGCATGAAAACCAGAACTTTAATTTACTATTAATTAACTTCCAATCACAAGTAAGTAGATTTGATTGGCACTGTGGCTGAAAGTTTATGTGCAGAAGTGTTACTAATGAACAGAACAATCACGATTAGAGGCAGCATATATGATTTCTCAAATGTTTCATTATAGATCCACAAAAATGTGATGAGAGATGACCATGCATCTGATTTCTAGGTTATTCTCTCTGTTCATGGAAGAATGTAATTTAGTTATTTAAATCATAAATACTGAAAGTAGTTTGTGCCCAAAGGAATGAAGTTTATAAGATGAAATAATTTATCTCAACTATTACTTTCCTGACTTGTGCAACTAACAGGAATATTGCTGTATTTGTCTCTATTTGAAGCAGGGAGAAAGTTATTTTACTTGGAAATATATGTCTGTTTTGTCTCATGGAAGACTATTAACGTTTTACACACTTGTGGAATATAACCAAGTCACTGCACAGCCAGTGGTGAGGCTGTATGGGGATACAAATAGCTGTTAGAAAATAACATCTTCAACATTAAAAGGCCCTTTTAGATTTTTGATGCCAAATCACATCCTGCTATTAAGCGATGGCAGCTGCTGTGTAGGGCCGAGGCCATTCTTCAGGGGTCCTGTTAGTCTGATGATCTCTGCAGTTTGCTGTGAGCTCTGTGAATCCAAGGTGCAGGAAGCCTCTTATTGGCAATCTTTCTGCTTGTTGCTCCATTGGCTCATCCTGTGATTGTGCAGCTTTTCCTGGGTTTGGGGCAGACGGGGCACTAGCTGTAGCATTTCCAGTCTTTACAGATGGAAAGGAAAATGCCCCACTCACCTCCCATCCTGCTCAGTACAGGACAGCAGGTCTGTGGAGTATTAGATGTGTAGGATGCAATGTTGTAGATGATTGCTGGCACTAGATGTAGCAACTACTGGAAAGATTTGTTGGTTTTCTTGCTGCTTTTGTTTAGAGAAAGACGAAGAAATAGCTCCAGCTTTCTCTTCCACTCTGCAGTGCTGTATGGATCTAGTTAATGGAATGGCTCTTGATGTAGTGTGGGGAAGGAGCTACTGCCTGTGAGAGCTACGGACTTTTTTTTACCTGAAGTCCTTGGGAGTCAAGGAAAAGCCTCCCAGCTTATTTGGCTGTCATTAAAATCAGACTATATTTTGAGGAGAGATCAGAAAGAGAAATTCAGGAAGTCTGAAGAGTGACACAAAGGAGAAAATGGTGAGCGGATCTGCCTGAAATCTGTTTAAAGTTAACAAATCCACCTGTGTCTGAAAAAATCACATGTGGCTTTTGTCGTATCAATGTGCTATCTTACAGCCTTTTGTATACATGCTTTAATCACCATTTCAAAATTATGCTATAGGAAAAATGGTGGAGACTTGAAATTAGTGTGAAACATGCATTAAATTTAAGACACAATGTATATAATCCATCATGATATCAGCATAAGCAAAATTCAGGCTTCATAGGAGATAAATATGTGTATAACTGCATGGTATAGTAAATTTGATAATTGCTAATCACGATACAGAGTCACAGTATTTTGGTTTTTGCATTAATCTTGCCTTTATCATCTTCTGGTAGGAATATATTTTTGAAATAACAAAGAATTACGTATCATAGCTACTTCAAAAGCAATTAAAAAAAAAGAGCAATGCTTTTTGTTTTGGGTACTTTTTTTTTTCTGATCTTCAATGACATTGAGGTGCCAATTCGTAGCTTGATATAGTACTTCATAGAATATAGGGGGGGTTATAATTCTATGGAAAACATCATGTTGAATGTGCATATTTGACATACTTGGATTGCTTTATCTTCGTAGGCAAGTGAGTGAAAACCTGTGGTTTAAATAAATGGAAACAAATGAATGAGGGAGGATTCCCAGCCCTTTGAAATTGTCAGTGTGGATTGCCTACAATTTTGGCACACTGCAATTTTCAAAGATTTGGTGTAGCTTGAAAGACAAATGAAATGGATATGAGCAAATGCAAGTTGGGAAGACAAAACTGGGTCAGTGGCATTTGCAGTGATTTCCCCCTCCAAACACAGGGAATCACTGTTAATACCGTAAGTAAGGTAAATGTGCCAGTGTGGGAAATGTTGCTGTTTTAAACTGTTTGTTCACCATGTACCTGTACCAGTGGGATATGAGCTCTTTCAATGTGGGGGCTTTAAAGCTTGTAGATAGGTGGCTCCATGTGGACCTACTTCAGTTGTGCAGGTAGAAGAGTATGGATGCAGTGGTTCAAGTAGAAATAAGTCAGAATTCAAGTGACAAAGAAACACCCTATGCCCTTCAGCTGATTTTGTAGCTAAATGCATGAATTGACAGATACATCTTCTGGGATGTGTGCAAGTGGTAAAAAGATGGCTTACTTTATTGACAGTTGCTGTATTTTCAAGCTGTGCTTGCTTTTAATTCTTGCGAAGCTTCATTGGGCTGGTTAGTTGGACTGTATTGCCTCAAAGAAACAGCAGGGTTTTTTTAAACTTAGCATTTCAGAAAATGTTGCTCTCAACTCAAGTGGTTACCTATGGACATATGCTGCTTTTTGGACTTTTCATTAGCTGCACTCTGGAATGGCACTGTCAGCCATAGGGAAATGTGCTAATTGGAAATCAGATGTGAGCCAGGGTATGGGTAAAGGTGAGGAGAGGAGTGATGAGCTAAAATTCACATGCTGTGCCTGTGAGCAAGACTCTAGGTTGGGCTCAGCGTCAGGTTGGCGTGGTGGCCACACCTGTGGATTGGCACTAGTTTGTGTATGCATAGAGCAGCTCTGTGATCAACACAAAGGGCATATGCCTGCTTTGCATTTCTCTTTGCATCATGGTCCTATGCGGTTAATACCCTTTCCCTCTTTCAAAGGTGAGTTGTGGAAATAGCTATTAAATTCAAGGTATTCAGATGCTGTGCTGATGGCCATATGAGGTAGATCACAGGCATTTTGGAACCTATATTGCTATCTAATATGTGGAAGTGATGGTCTCAACACCTATCCTGCTATTTTCAGTGGACCTGCCCTTGAGTTAAAGGACTCATGAAGAAGGACATCAGAATTAGTCTTCAGATAAACAGAAAACATTTCCATACCCAGGTATCTAGGGCAAGTTTTTTTTTTTTTATTTAGCTTTTAAGGATTTATTTTTAGATGGCTCAGCTCCACTTGATAGCAGAGTGTGAATTTAAATGTTGTAAAGCAATATAAATGGCCATTAAGTTAGGAAGCACAGTATGACCTTTTTGAAATATTATACCAAACATTGTGTTTGCTTCGTGAGCTAAGTGGAACTTCTGGAAGGCTGTTGCTGATGAAAGGCACTGACTACGTCTCTGGGGAGAGAGCACATTATTACAAGATGAATCCGGGGATCTGACAGAAATAACAAAACAAAGCCATGAGACAGGGTTAGATTTTAACAGGAAGAAATTCAGATTGATTGCAGTGACTTTCGTATGCCTTCTTTTTCCAGAACATGACAAATGTTTTTGGGTTTTTTTTAACTTCCTAGGTTTAAAGATGCACTATCAAAATCTGAAAGGTGGAGGGAAGGAGACTATCGGAGACCAGTTGTGCAAACCTGCCAGATATTCATGCACCTTCATTAGAAATACTCTTCTTGTTATTATTAAATATTAGAGCAGCAATTAAGAGCCCCACCCAGTGCTGATGTCCCAGTATGTTGTGCAGTTGCATGAAAAGGCTAAGGAGGAACATCCAAAGCAGGCAGGGAGGGACAGCATAGGTGGAGATGCACAGAGTGGCTGCTTGTAGCGATACAGTGGGCTTAGAGCCCAGACAGCATTTAGGTTGGGGCAAAGTCTCATCAGTGCCTTGACATACTGACATATTTTACCTAAAATAAAACCTGAAAACTGTGGGTTGCACTGCTTCTGTTTCTTCAGACTAAGCCTCAAGACCTCTGTGTACATGAGCTAACAGAGGATCCAGATTCTTTCTGTTAGTGCAGAAGTGGGTGAACTTTTTGTGCTTTTGTAAGGGACATCACTGCAAAAAAACTAAGCAGTGATGAGGAATGGCTGTTGTTTTAATTAAGACAAAAAAGATTCAAAGTAAAAATGCACTATAATTCCAGTGACTTTGTTTAAAGTCCCTCCTGTATCTCCTGTTCAGTTTATGCTCCACCTTAATTAGTAGGTTTGTTCTTGAAGGTGTGTAGAGCCCCAGAACACTAGCAACGACTTCCAGTATGGCATCCCATCTTTATATATACTACAGATAATAAATTGTTTGCAAATCAACACAAAACTGGTTTTGTGTTTGATGCATCACAGTTAAATGAAGCAGCTTATGCACTTCCATTGTGAGCCGACTGGACTAAATTTAGATAAGATTAATGAACACAGGGCAAGTATTTGTCATTTTCTCCAAAAAGCTATGTAAGGTGCTGTCTCAGAGCAGGTAAATCAAGGGTATAACCATTTTCTATCTGCAGGAATATGTGATTTAAGCCGTTGGCTCTCAGCTGGAGAGGTGCATCTCCCTTGGGAGGCATCCCAGCTATAAAGGTTAGGCACATGCTGTATTGCAGAAAATGCACTGAACTAACAATTTCAATCTGAAGAATGTTCATAACACTTTTATCCTCACCATTTCATAGAAGGTGGGAAAATAGATTTTTCAGGTCCATCTGGATTAAAAATTGGCTTTTATTCTTCAGTTGGCTCAGCATTGACATGTGTCTTGGTAGACTTCTCAGTTCAGGCATGCGTATTACAAATACAACCTAGCCTCATTTGCATCTGCTCTTGTTACAGGAAACTCGCAGACCAGAGGTAGGATTTCAAGACTTTTTATGCTCTTTTTGACCTACCTGTGTATAGAAGTTGAAATTTTAAAGACATTTTAAAGACATTTTAAAATGGTTGAAACAAGTTCAAAGGCTTACCTTTGTATCACGTACCTTAGATGCTTCAAAATATATTTTTTTAATGTAATATTGAAAGAGGATAATTATGTGTCTATTACAGAAGACATTGCCACCTCTTCTGGATTTTTTTTTTAGAAACATGATAATTTTTCCATCTGAATTTGTAGACAAAGACAGTTAAGCATTGACAGACAACTAGACTGGTAACAAGATTTTCACATTAGCGGGCAGTAATAGCATCAAGTAACCTTGTTGTATTACACAATCAGTCATCTCAATATTTATGTAAAAATGATAATAGGTTACATGAACATTTGTCCTGCATGCAAGACAAGCATGTTAGAAACAACAGCTTCTGTGAAGCAGTTCCAAATCACAAGCAGCTTTCATAAAATTTCAGGGTATTTAAATTTACAGGGGAAAAAAAATGTGTTCTCTGAGAAAATGCTGAGCACCTTTTCTAATAGCCTTATCTTAATAATCTTTTGTGCAGAGTGAGATGAAGACAGGCCTGCTTTTCACATAATTAATGGTTTTGTTGAAGCTTACATTCACTACTCGTTATTCCTAAATAAAGCTCCCTCCCTGTACTATATTCAGTCAAGCTTCTTTCTGAAATGCATCTCGAAATATGATTTTTCAATATTAACCAGTGTCTGTACCAAATCAACATTTGTGCAAAAAAAAAAAGATGTCTTAGAACCCTACAGAGATACAGATTAATCTTCCAGGTTACCCCAGCCAAGACTTGTGTTTGTTAGGCCTCCCCGATGCTGTGGCAGGGTCTGCCATCAGGCATCATCTTAATATTTTCAGCATTTGGCTGTTTGGATGGCTGCCTGCAAATGAAAAGGGACTGCCCAAATGGGTCTGCAGTGAGATTTATGCTGCTGTAGGTGTACTGATAGCAACAGCTGTGTGTGATAACTGGCTGTGTTGCTGGGTGGACCTGTTCTACCCTTGCAGTACAGGTGCAGCTCTCATATGTGCCTCTCTCCTGAGTGTCGATGGAGCTTTGTGATTCTCAAGCTAATAATGATTTTGGCACCATTTTAGCTCTAGAACAAATCCTTGTTAGTGCTGATCTCTGAAGCACAATTTTAATAATGACATCTTTCACGTACACAATCTAGCACTTTTCACAGCACTTAATTATTACTGAAGTCTCAAAATGCACAGGGTAAGTTTAGTTCCAGCAGTTATTCAAGAAACAGAACTATAGGGATTTAAATAGCTTGCCAGAAGTTGTAGAAGTTTGTAGTAATGCTGAACTGGATTCTTGGGTCTCTACTGTGTACACAGGATAACACGGCTTTCTCTGTATCACCCTTGATGCATCACCAATTGCCTGTGTTCTTTATTTTTAAAATGAACTAATCTTCTAATGACTGAATTTTGCTTCTCTTCTCTTTTATATGAACGTATTAAACAAACCACATTTCTTCCAATACCACTTAAGTTGTAAAGGGCATTTGTTTCATAACATACTTCTTAATTGAACCTTTCTAGTTAATACTGCTACTAGTGCTTTGTTAATGCAAGTGCATCAGTCATCTGTCAAACCATGGCAGAATTCTGGATTATGAAACATGCAATATGTAAGCAAGAGGCTGCAAGTACTTATTTGAGAAAATAAAAAGAATAATTATATGCATTGCCTTAAAGAGTTGAACCTGGGTCCTCAGGTGGTGTAAATCACCATAGCAACATCGAGTGCCGTGAAGCTCACTTTGCACAAACAAGAGACCTATTCTGTTCTTTGTTTTCTCTTCATCCCTTGAAGACTTCAACAGTTACAGCTTCTCTGTCCTTTGCCTCATCCCCTAGCTTTTTTCATTCCCTTTATTGGTTCCTGGATCACACTCCCAGCAAATTATTTCTCCCAGTTCACTCCTGTCATTACGGAGCATCTTACAGCTCCAGGTAACACACTCTCCTTTCAAAACCAGCTGCCTTCTCTGACATGTACCTCCAGACCCCTTCCAGTAACATCACCACCTTTTGTTGCTTGTTCCTTTCAGCTTCCTTACAGCAATCTCTTTTGTCTCACATTCCCTTGCTCCCCAACCCCTTCAGCCACCTACCCACGTACTTTCTCTTTACTCACAGTATGATTCGTGTTCCTCATGGGTTGTCCTCTTTTCAGCCTGGATGCCTGTGGAAATAAGGCTTACATAATTGGTCCATCTGTCAGGTCCTCCGTGTGTTTGTAAATTCACCATTAATAACTTGGAACCTGTTTGCTAATTGTAGCTAAACCAGAAGGAGGGGCAGCACAGTGAGAGATGGCAAAATCCTTAAGGTTTCATGAAAATGAATGACTGGGGAGAAGACAGGGAGTGTCAGTGGTGGATGGAGGGATATGTGGGAGAATTCAGCCCTTATACATTACATTTGGAAGAAAATGACTGTCCATTAATATCCATTCTGTACCTCAGTGCTATTTCTTGTCTGCACTGACCAGATGGAATAGGCAGGGTTAACTGGATGATGGTGGCAAGGAGGGCAGGGGCAACATAAGAGAAGATACAAATCTACCCCAAATTGGAAAGCATTAATGCTTTGGACTGCAGAATATTTTTTCTTCTTCAAACTCCTTCTTTAGTTTAATTTTCCTCCAATTTCCCCCCCCTCTCTTTTCCCCTCTCCTCCTGTTCCTGTATCAGAGGTTTTCCTCTTTCCTTCTTTTTCTGTCTTTCACCTCACTGTCCTCATCCTCTCTTAATAAATTCCTTTTCTCCTAAGGAATGCCTCAATAGTCTTGCCTTTCATCCTGCACTCCCCCACACACTTCTCTTGTTACTACTAATTGTGCTCCCTTCCTGGTCTGACACCGCTTCCCAAGAGGAAGGAGAACTGCTGTAATGATTGGTGGCAGCAGTGTCTTAACCATCTTCTCAGAGCACAAACACTGTCACAGTGTTTGAAAAGCTACATTAATTGAACATAGATTTGTTCAAGCTACTCATTGAATAGATTTCCCTCATGCCTGGCTTGTGTTACAGCCTATTTTAGCTATAGACTGAATCTGAACCATAGTTATTACCCCTGCCAACAGCTGCCTCCACCAGCTGCTGTACCCCACTTGATCTGAGGGCAGAGGACCTGGCCTGCAACAGTGCAGAGACTCAAGCAATCAAGAATACCAACAACTGGATGCTAAGTCTTGGGTTATCGAACCGTGTACTTGGAATAGAAAAATAACACTTCTCATGGCATAGATTTTACTTAAGATCAACTTCTGCAAGGAAGTTCATCTACCACCCATGTAATAGTTTCAGGATTTGTGTTCTATTTGTTTTCTAAGCAGTGTGCTACTGGTGCTGTGGGCTGCAGAAATGCCAAATCTACACAACTCTTGCTAACATCCAATGGAACACCATTTCTAGGATTTCACTGCTGCCTTGTGATCCATGTCCTCAGGGTCTCTGTGTTGGGCTGGGCTTGCTGATGTAGTACTTTAGCTGGGGTGCAGGTGCAGTGGCCCTGTATGTGTAAGCACTATTTGCATTTCATCTCTCAGAATCAGCGCAATTCCCCTAACTACCCTCCTCAGTAAATTCCTAATTGCCAGCAATTTATGTCTTTACCTATATGTTGCAGCTTGCAAAGTTTGCAGTAAATTTGGCTTGTGATTTTGTGTTTGTGCGTGTGTATAGCAGTTAAATCATTTATGTTCTGAGAACTTTAAAGAAACATTTGCCTTAAAATCAGCAAAGCATTTACTACTCTTGCATATGTGTTTTATTTTATTGCGTTACATTACTAAATAACCTTGGCTGTTATTCTTCAAGGTCTCAGTGTGTTGAGCCATTAACAACTATAGAATGTACCTAAACTGCATTATAGCTGCATAACTACAAGCTAAGGGGTAATCGAAGATCTGTCAGGCTTAACATAAGCATATGGCTATCTCTCCACTAGTGATACAGAAAAAAAACCAACAAACCAAACAAAAAAAAAAACACCTTAATTTGGAAATTTTAAGCAAAAGTCCCTAAGGATACTTTTACCTAAATGATCTTAAACTTGTACGATGCAACTGGAAACACCAATGTGGGATAATGAAAAACTAAGTTACTATGCTCTGAAAGGGAAAAAAAACCACATGAATATTTAACTGTGTATATATATATATATATAAAAAATTAGTACAGAGATAAACTAATGAGTAATGATGCATATATTTAATTCATAGTTTTATGCATTTTTAAAGAAAAATGTCAGTAGGTGGAAGCTTGAGCGTAATTCAGATAACAGAAGCAGCATCCGTGGTTGTTTATCCTCTGCTAAACATTGCAACATGTATGACAACATTTGAAGTTTGCAGTTTCTGAAAGGCAAGAACCAGAAGTATCTGTGAGATTTACCAGGAGTTTTGGTTCTGCTGTGGACAGCAGGTGTTTCACAAAGCCTGCAGAAGCTGTGGAAATACAATACATTGAACCTTTTAATCATTGCCTACAGACTTGCCTTCCATCGTCTGAATAACAGGAGTGATTAAGTTGTGACAGTTGTCAGGCATTCGGACACCACTGTACTGTTCTTTATGGTCTTGTGGGGGCTGTTCTAACTTCTGTATTATGAAGATCAAGAAGTGGTTAAAGAGAAATGTGGCACTGCATGGTGGTAAATGCATTTTATTTCTTACGGTCACTGTCCAGAAATTTTCCAGGAATGATTGCACAGTTTAGGAAATCCGGATCTTGAATTCATACTGACTCAGAGAGAACCTGGCAAGAGAGAGATGAAGTTCTCATTTCCAGCCTATCTGTGTGCTAATTCAGAGCCAGCTGAGGTTTGAGCAGAACAGTGGCCAAAGTGCAACTGGAGAGTTGCAAACGCCATCTGAGGAGCAGCCAGGCAGCTGTGAACTACTGTGTCCCTGCTCCAGGTACAGCCGCAGAGCTGGCTGGTTGATGTTGACAGTGTACAGCAGCGCTGGGATTAGAATCCACATGGCGTTGTGCTGCTGATGTCTTCATCCATATAGACGGGGGGGCTTCGCCCGAGGACATAAGCCCCAAGATTTTATATAAGCTTATACAAGTGACATATGAAGTATGGGAGTAAAAGAAGTGCAATCTAATATATAGCACTGAGATATAGTATAGTAAGAGATAATATATATATATCCATAAGGGAGAGACTCAGTGCAAGAATTACTAGAAGCTGTTACTTTGCTGGAATCAAGATAGATCTTTGCCATAATGTGTTTACCAGCGACTTTTGTATTGTGATTTATCAAGAAGCTCAGTTATTGCTTTTAATTTTGAAGCATCATCTATAAACTGTTCACAGAAATGAACTCTAGAAAACTGTATGTTCAGGATATTGTTGTTTGTGTGTTATGGTTTATGCTTCTTCAAGATGCCCTAAATGATTTCTCTGTCAGTGGGTCTTTATTTTGTAGGTATTGCAGGTAGCTCTAGACTCCAAGTAAATTAAATGCTGTTATATTGCTGCTGCTTCTTCAGAAAAGCAGCTGTTTAACATTTGTCTATATGGAAAAAAATCATGCAAATACATCAGGTTTTCTTCCTGATACTATAAATGTTATTATGCATTGTTTTCTTTTAGTCATTTTGAAATAGGTAGGTCTAAAAGAAGTATGAAAAAAAGCAATGTGGTGGTTAAGAAAGTAATCAAGGCAAGCTGTGCTGTGTGTATAGACTGCAATGAAGGAGGAACAAAGGTGTTTGTGTGAGAAGATGATAAGCTTCAGTGTGGGTACAGAGGACACATGCAAAATCAGGCCAGTCAAGCCAGCCCTCTGTCTGCTCATCTACACTGTGGCATAGTACAAGCTGTCTGCAATATCAGAACCCCCTCAGAAGCATCATATTTTTTTCTTTTCACTGGCATGCATTGAACGTGCATGTCATGTTTTGCTTTTCCTGTGTTTGGTTGGACATATGCCCCATCACTGATACTGAGAAGTTACTGAGTCCTGATCAGACAACATATACTGGAGCAGCACTGTGGAGCCCTTCCTAAGTTCTCTGTCAACAGTATGAAGGGCATGTCCAAAGAACAAAGGCAAAAAAGACTTCTATTTAAAGGTAAAAGCCTCAACCTTGTGACTCTGAATAGTGTTCCCATGTAGCAGCCTTGCAGGCATGCATGTGCTGCCCGATAAATCTGGAAGTAGGAGTATCTGATCTAGTTGTTGTGACACTGCTCTGCTAGCACTAAGAACCTGTGCTCTGGGCAAGTGCCATGCAAGCGAGTCTGGTGCTGTGTGCAGCTTCGGAGCTAACAGGAGCAGATGCTAGTGTCAAGCACCCACAGACAACCACAGGCATAACTCCAGTTTGCTTAATAGTCTACCAATTTTTGCTTTCCTAGAGGAGATGTTAATTGTATAGCTATTCTTTGACTGTCAACCAGTTGCAGATCTGGGAATTCCTTCCAGAATCAGATACACAATAACTAGATTTAACTCCTGAAAATAATAAAACTATGTTTACTCGGACATGCTTTTTGACCTCAGAAATGTTTAGGTAGTTACTTAAAGCTAGTTAAGGTGGCAGGTGATTTTGAGTTACCCCAGATGACTTCCGACTATTCTCCAGGAAGCTATCCTGAACGTGCAGATAAATCCTCTTGTGGAAAGAGATAAAAGGTCTCATCTATAGCTACTTGAAACTCTTGCTGCAATCAAGGAGTCACTCTTGTCAGAGCTGTGGTTTCACCTCTGAAGTGCAAAGGAAATTTTTGTGCATCTGCTTCTGTGTGAGGAAATCTGATTTAGGAATTGAGAGGTGTCACTTAGAAACAGATTTGAAGTTGGTAGTCTGTGTCCATCTCTACTGGATGTGTGTATGCAAATGGAGGAAACAAACATCTCGTCGTGCCTGCATATAAATGTGTACTTCAGAAGTTTTCACATTTTCATGCCTGAACTTCTCTAGTTCAAATTTTAGAAGTCATTGTGTTTGTGCGGGGTTTGTAATTTAATTCCTAAATTAGCATTTCTCAGGTTGTTAAGGAAATGCATGCAGTACTTTGTCTGTCGATTGAAGCATTAATTGCTTTAGGCCTTCACGCTGTAACAACCGGAATTATCCTTTCGTATTCCCCTTCAGTTCTCTAGTTTGAGTGCCTCAGAAATTGTGAGAGCTGGCCTCCATCAGTGTGCAGGAGAGTGGGGAAAGTTCCTAAGCCCTGAGTTTCAGTCCATGAATTAACATGGCTACTGGGATAAGGGAACTATATCTTTCCACTTCTCTGAAGTGCTTAACTCACTATTTGTGTGCCATAAAATAAGTGGTAATAACAATAATCCATGTCTGACCATTTGGCGAAGTGAATCCACTGTGCCTTCAAGCAGTTCAGAGGCAGTAAATGGGATCATATAGTGCGTATCATCTGCATTTAGTGTGACTGCTGGGTACACTGAATATTATTTTCCATAATACCATCCTGAGTTCATATCTTCATTTCTTTCCTGTCAGAGAGCCCCTGTTTTAGCCCAGTGCAGTAAAAGAAAACCTGTGAAAGGTGTGAGTTTGAACCAGGTGTGACTTCCCATGGTGCTTGGAACTCATGCACACTTTCATATCAGATCAACAAGCATTGCTGGTAGGAATACTCACGAATTTCTAGTTTCCATGGCCTTTGGACCACAAGAACTCAAAGAATGTGGCCGTTCCTAGATGACAACGATATTTTTTTTCACCAAAATGATTTCTGAAGAGCTCTTCCAATTCTTACATTAAAAGTCTTAGACTATTTGCACTGCTTGTGGGTTACTGGGTATTGTTCATATTGCATGAGAACTTAAGAGTTACACAGGAGACATTATTTAACTATTTTAAGAACTTATATTTACCAGAGAAAGGTAGACAGGACATACTAGCTTTTGAGAGAAAGCTGAGGGACCAAGGCTGGCTTTCTGCCTTTCATCTTGCTATATTGTGTAACAAAAATTGGACAGAGGAACACTTCTTCTAATGGAGGGAGCAAGCTTTACTTCAGGCTGATGGGCTCCTGCATTTGCAGAATGGATGAAAATTCACAAAAGGTGGTGAGGTGAGCCTGCAGCAGTCTCAGGATGCTGGGTAAAGATGCTGGCAGTCAAAACACCACTATGTGTTCATAGCTGCTGATAAGAACTACCCCAAGTAGGATAATTCACATAATAGGTTACTGGACATGATTTGGTGTTGTTGTGATCCAGTTACTACCTTGAGATTGGATGGTGATGTTTCTCTTTACCCTTTGTCTATTAAATTGAAGGTTTATTTTTGTTGTGTTTTTTTTTTTTTCCCAGCAAACATAGGTAAATTTGTTTTGTTGGTACTTTTTAAATTATTCACGTGCAACCTAGCCACTTCAGCACAAATGGAATAAAAAGCTTTATTCCAAACCAGCAATGCAATAGAAGGGTGTTGGCAGCATTTTATATTTCTCCAACACTTTGAGTTTAATGGAGAAAATGCTTTAAGTGCACACATACCATTGTGGCACAGAGGATGAAGATATTTGAGTAGACACTGTTCACATTTGTGACCATTCTAGTGATGTCCTTTTTGTTAAAGCACCAATTAAATTAACATACAAACAAAAATGTAATATCTTTTAGCTTTTAGTGAAGTAGACACAAACACAAATTATCAGAGAGAAGAAATTCAGTAAAACAAAATTAATATTAGGCTTATCTAGAATTTACAAAGATTCATTACAACCCATTGTTGTTATAAACACTTTGTCTTGATTTAGGAGCTCTGGAATTCACCAGTTAACCAGGGAGCTCATCTACTTCTAGAAACAAGTGGCAAATGTGCTGTCACCTCTGCTTTGCACAATTAAAGGCATCTAACTCTAGGAAACTGTAGCTGATACTGAAGAAATCAGGTACATTCAGACTTGATCTTTCAAGGTGAAAAAGACATTTAAACCAGTAAATCAGCCTCAGCTGAGGTCACGACTTCGAGATAGTAATTTTTATTTTCTTACACTGAAAAGTTGGGCCCTGTTTTTCTGTGCCATTTTCATTGCTGGAGAGTTGACATTTGTGTTACTCTGAAGTTTCTCTGCTGTTGTATAGCAACTGAAGATCCAGTTCATGATTTTTTGAGCATACCAGAAAGAAACCTTTATTCAACATACAGGTAACACTCTACACAAAACCTGCAGCTGCTGTAAGACAAAGTAATTCCTGTGCTGAGAAAGGAATTAACGTCCCGGCTGCAGTTACAGCATGTGCTCTTAACATTTTACATGTGGAAAGGTGGTGATTTTGCTACCAGTATAGAATGTCTGAAAAAAAGTAAAATCCAAAGAAAATCTGATCATGTTGACTTTGTGGATGATAGGAAGTGAACAGTGGGAAAAAACAGTAGGTACAAGTACCTTTTACTCCCTTGCTCTTCTGCTCAGTTTTTAGTGGAATGAAACAAGGACTAAGGGAAAGAGCAAAAAGAATGAATGGGTGAAAAAAACAAGGACAATGCTCTCATCAAGCAGCTACTCAAACAAGTACATCTTCAATGGAAAGACAAAGGATTCCTAACAGTTTATACCAACTGTGAATCTGACTTCTCTTTGGTATTTTAATACAATTCTTTTGGATTTGGTGTTTGTTGTGGTTTTGTTATTGTTGTTGTTGTTTTGTTTTTCTGAAGGTTTTTCTTGGTTTCATTTAGTTTCTAGGCTAAACACCTGCCAAAAACCATAGTTTTCATGAGTCCTCTGTAATTTCATGCCAAGCAATACTGTCAATGGTAAATAAATACCTATGGACTAGTTTCCCTTTATGAAAGCAGTTCTGGCCAGACTGGCTAACATATTGACTGAAAAAATATTTTGAAGATATGCCTGTTTTGGAATTGAAACTACAGGTAGGCAAAAAGTGCTGCTGGCTACTGCAGCCTGTACATTCAGATACAAAGCATTTAAACTTTTCAGGGGGAAAAATGTTTTTCACAGCAATCAGCTCAATACTCAAATGAAATAAAATAAAAGCTCAACGTTTTTATATTGGTCCTGTGAAATAAGTTGTGATCATACCAGTGCCTCTGGAAGGGAAATGAGTGTGATTAATGAAGCAAATCATACATTTTAATGTGTATGATAAAATAGTTATTCTAAGGAGAAAGCAGTATCTTTAGCAATTCAAAATATTGTTGTTTGCACCTTTTTTAATCTACTTTTTATTGACTTCAAATTCAGGTAGGCTGGCATGTATTGCCAAGACATTACTATTTCAAGTCTTTTGCTTCCTGTTTGCCTTTCTATTTTCTGTGCCTATAATGTCTGTGTCTATTCCCTCTCCCTCTCAAGCTGAAATGCTTTTTTTCCTAAATAAGATAAATTAAACACAAGGGAACTTTCTAGCAATCTTTCCCATTGCTACTCTGTGGAAGCTAATGGGAATGTACAAAGGGCAAAATACATTCCTAAATGTTAGATCCATTAACTTGCCAACCTTTAGAAAGGTTGGATGGCAAGCGAATGCCATGTCATGGTATTCCTAGTAACATATTCAGTCATTGAAAACTAACTAAACATATGCGTAAATGAAAAAATTAATGAAATACTGAGGATATATATATATATACGAGATGTTTAATATTCCACTGAAAGTACTGGGAAACCACTGGTTTCAGCTAGCTTGTGAAGTAAGCTACAATACTTGTTACCATATAGGAACAGATTGACTTTTTCTGTATTGAGTGCTGTTTTCACCTTGATTCCTGTTGAAGATCAATTTATGTCCTAAGCCACAATGTTGTACTGTTATTCTTAGGGTAGTAATTACAAATGTTTGAAGACCTCACATTTCTGATAGTTTTCATTACTATGTTACATTTATTTATGCTTCATTAATTCAATGGCATTATCTTTCTGAATGTTTTTCTCCCACTTAAATGTCATGCTTACTCTTTGTAGCTTACGTTGACACATCAGACTTATCCTCACTCAGGCTTCATTTCTGATCTGCTACGTTAGATCTCTTAGGCCTCTTGTTTCCGTGATCTTCTCTTTGGGCTTGCCAGCTGTTCCACTTCAGACTAAGATGTTAAACTAGAGTTTACAGAGTATTCCAGATGAATTTGCATGAGGAATTTTGAAAAGGACATTCATGCTCCTTCACTTGCACAGTATATCCCCATTTACCCTATGATCAAACACATCTTTCTCAGGCCTCATGTGTTGGAAGCAGGACAAATAGCAGGCGTGATTACTGAACTCTGTGATGAGTGGATTAGGTCAATGTGAAATTGTTAATGAGCCGTATGCCAGTCTGTAGACCTTCCTCAGCTTCTGTAGAGAAATTCTTTGTTTAAGATTGTGTCTCAAAACATGAGAAGAGCATTTCCTTTTGTAATATCCCTTAGTGGGAAAACTGTACTGGTCAGTGCAAAGCAAATTGATTCAGAGTCTTGGGAGATAATCTGAAGTTGCTATGTAAGGTTCTGATGTTCAGAAAGGTGAAGTGTCACTGGACACTGCAAGGTAGCTGCACTATTTTTACCATTGTCTTTCTTTTTAACAAATTGAATATAGGAAAGGGAATCTCTTACTCATGTTGGTTTTCTATACCCAACTTTTCTGTGTGACAAGCTGCCTTCAGTTTAGCAGTTTACCTATGGGCAGCCATGCTTCTCAGCTCTGGCTCTTGGCATTGGCCAGTCTTTGCTTTGTGGAAAATCTTTGCCTCTCATATACTTCCCAGACATCTGTAACAAAATGCTACTGCCTTGTGTGACTTGCCATTTCTTCTCCCATGGAAAACATAAGATAAGCCTTTGGATTTTGTTGCTGAAAGTGGACCATGCTGCAGCCCTTCATCTGGGAGAGGAGCTGAGTGTGCTTATGTCACGTTCACCTTGGCCAAATCTAATTTTTCTTTGGGAACACCCTCTCTCATGTCTGTGCCTGTTGCTTTGCCTTCCATTGAAGCATTATTCCTTCTAATATGACCTTTTCGAAGTGAGATTGACCACACCTCAGTGTGTCTTCTGAGACTCTGAAATGCAAACATTTAATGCATGTTTCATACAGGAGCTCCTGTATCAGGGAGCCTGCAGTCTGTTTTGCTGGTGTGAACATTGCTGGGTGAGTTACTGAATTGTTTGCAATGGCTACTAGATCTTTTCTTAAGAGATTGTAACTCATTTAGAACTCATCTCTGTTTGTGTTAGGAGTTTGATTGTAATAAATATTCAGTAAATCTCTGTGTTAAAACCTGTCAAGGCATCTTCATGTTTAACCAAAGCAAAAAAAAAATAGGGTTTAAAAAAAAATATTTTGATATCATAAGAAAGCTAATTCCACTTTGACATGTTATGGAACTCTCTTATTCACACAAATCTGCAATCTGCATCTGTAATCTAACCAATAATCAGTATCAGAATGACAGCTACTCAATACTGTGAAGCTGGAGATAGTAGGAACTACCTTTCCAAGACTTGTGTGATGTGTTTATATCAACTCATAAGGAACACTGGATGTGATGTTGTTACTTCAGAAGTAGACTCATTGATTTAAGGTGGGCTTTTTATAAACAAGACTGTTACTCCAATATGAGTAAAGTAGATGGAATCTGGCCTTTATAAATGTAACATATTCCTGTTGCTTAGCTGTAACTGGAGTTGCTTTGAATCTTTAAGTTACATCTTCTCAGACCCACAGTATGCAATAGAAATTCCCATTCTCACAATACCTGTATTTATTTGGATTTTATTTTGAATCAAATTTGTCCTACCCTTTCACTGTCTTATGTTCTTATTTGAATTATCTGAAAAGCCTTTTGTAGTATATATCCTGTATGAAGCAGCAATTCCTTGGTCTTTCCAGATACAGATATGCAGTTTATCCAAATTCAGAATGTCACTGCAGACTTCTACAGACCTATCTTATGAATTACTATTTCACCTTATTTCGCCATACTCTTTTATCAAAGCTGTATTGCTTACTTCATATGGTTGGGTCTCTTTTATATTTTCATGTCAGCTGTAACTACAGTTCCTCAGGTTTTTTTTCTATGCCAGATTTGTCTGTTTCATTGAGAGTGAACAGATTATTTTGTGGCATGAAGAAGATCAGTCATTTAAAACTGAACCAGTTACTGATTACAAAAGTTACTGATTCCTGTGAACTGTGCATCTTTTGAGAAAGAGTAGTATTAAAGTTGCATCTTTATGTTAGAGACAATTCCAATTTATATTTGCTTGCTTCTCCAGAATGTATCAAATTAATGTCAGTGCTTCAAAGTAAGCGAAGTTGTTTTGTAACTACATTCTTAGAAGTTGTTTCTGTAACTACGTTCTGTTGTTTAAATACATTTAAACAAAGGCAGCAATTTGCAAATAATAGCCAATTAACATATTTCAGTTGAGAATCAAGCAAAATATTCCTTCTTCCTAATATGTATAGTTTATTTCATTTATTCATCTATCTGTGAAAGATTCCATCTCAACTGATGCTAATCATCTAGGAGTTGCTCTCTCTGCAGTCTCAGGGGAGATAAAGAACTGTTTTCTGAATGATGATCTATCTCATCCAAAAATGGTTTAAATAAATCACAAGTATAATGTAGACATATAACTTGCAGGTAGCTCAAGTAAGGTGAGATGTGCCTCACCTTTGATACCTGATACTGTATGGGGTTTTTTATATGTGTTCATTAAGATGAAAGATATAATAAAGACCATAGACTGTTTCTTGCATGTTCTGAGGTGACTTCGCGTCCATCTTTCAGCACATTTGTGTTTACATAGTTTAATCCTGGACTTTTACCTTCCTTAGTATGATGGTAGAAGACTGGGAGGATAAGACAGTGTCTAGTTACATCCTAGGGGACCCTGTTACCCTGTGCTGCTCCAACCTGGCCCTCCTGCTTCCCTGGTCAGTGCTCTGTGTGCCTTTGGAAGCGTGCATCAATAAACACTTCGACAAAACTCCTCCTCTTAACATGCTATTTGTACTTGCAAGGTTTCCACTGCAAGGATGGCAAAGGCTGGAGGTCATGTTGGAAGATGAGATTAGGTATCAAGGGGGAGGGAAATAAAGTTTAATCTGCTGTTAAGGGAACAAAAGTAGAGCTGAAGCAGGTAAATGATGAGCAGGAGGGAAATGACACAGCAAGTACTTAACTGAAAGGAGTGATTGAGAGCTCTTAGGAGTGCCAAGGAAGAGAGTTTTGGATAACAAGTTCTTATCTCATTGTCATCTCAGGAGTGTTCACTCTGCAGTACTTTTCATTAGAATGTGTGTGTTCCGGTAATCCAGTTCAACACTTGTAATTTGTGTCAGCATAGAAAGCTGGTTTTATACTGTTCACTCTGGGTCTGATGCTGTATCCAGTCCTGCACCTTGAATTAACCATTTCTACCTTAATTCATAAAGCTTCATCTTTCTCTCTATAATAGCAATATTCTTGAGCCAATTCAGATTCATATCTAGGCAGTTTATTTTCAGATCCTAAGATTGATTGAAAATATGTCTCAATATAAACTTTTGTTAATGGTTAACTGAGTGAACCTGGTTTTGATTCACTATCCCCATGATAGTTTTGATTCACTATCCCCATTTTGTTTTTCAGTGTATCTTCTATAATAAATACACAGTCAAAAGAAAATGTACTAATGTTCTGAACAAAGTCAGCTTTGATTTAGCAAATCAGTAAAATGTTATAATTGTTGCTGGTTGGTGCTTCCACAAACAGCCTGGTTTTTTGCCTTTGGAAAGCTTTTGATTGATCAAAGCAAGAAGGAAACAAATCAATTTCTATCAATGACAAATGGATTTAAGATACTATATTTTAGTCCTTTTAAAGTAAGTAATCCCTATAAAACATGTCTCTGACTTTGCTTTTAACTGAATTTCCAACATGATTTTTCCCCGTGTTGTAGAAGTCTCAAAATAAAGGAGTCAAAGCAGTGTATGTAAATACTTATATCCCAAAACTCATAGTATGTTTGTTGAATATCTGTGACCTGCAGAGGAAAAAGTAACAGAACCAGATCTTACCTGGCTTGATGGTGGAATAGCTGGAACCCTAATGAGTTGGCATTAACACACAATGCTCAGTCCACTCATAATGTCACATTACTTCCAAATTATCAGTTCATTAAAGTTAGGCATAACAATCAGGAAGTTTGCAAAACTGTCTCTTTCTATCTTTATTCTTTCTGTGTCTCCAGGAGATACATACTTGGGGGCAGAGGGCACAGATGGCTCTAGCCATGTGTGATCGCATATACTTGGATGACCATGGTAGTACAGTGTCTTTAAAATCATTTGTTTGCTAAATTGTCTTGAAAAAGAGAATGGTGTAAAGTTGGCGTAATTTTTTTTCTCTCTTTAATAGCTAGAAAAAGATAATAAATAAATGTAGGACCTGGCAATAACAGATATGATGCAAGGCCAATCAGATTCAACTGAAAAATAGGTCTGAGAATCAATAGAGTTTGGACTTCGGAGGAGCTGATAAAGGGAGAAGGGTCAAAATCAGAACTTTAAAAAAACCCCAATTATTTCTCCACGAATCTGCTCCATGCCCTTTCAAGTACAGACCTTTTCCCAAAAGTACATTTAAAGAGCATGGAGGTCCAGGAAGGGAAGAGAGCAAGCTCACAACAGAAAGCTCTCTCATAAATGCAGTATGTACCCAGAGGATATTAGAAGTCTTTTGAGTAAATTGTATGATTGTACCCTGGCTGAAAAACACAAGAGCTTGTAATTATGCTGTTTTGTATTTATTTGCTAGTGAATTCTTTTATCTTTTTTTTTTCCCCCCCATAGGATATTCTTTATTTGCAGGTCGCGTATTTTGGGTATACATAATTTTTAATACCATTCATAATTTTGCTTTGGAACCACAATATTTATTAGAACAGTATAGCATATAAAAGCCACCTTTTTGCCTTTATGCAGCTAAAATAAATAACATATATAATGCATATCCATTTCAGTGCTGAATATATTAAGGCACATTCACGATACTGTACTTTACAGCATCCAACTCTGTGATTTAACTCTGCTCTGTACTATTTTTTTATTAAATCAGACAGAATGGTGATCTATTTTGCAGTGCATGGAATGTAAGCAGTCCCCAGTCCTCTTCATTCTCTGCACACACTCTGTTCTTTAAGATATTTATTGAAATGGTTGGTGAGGTGCAACAAGCCAGACATAATATTCCCCTTGCCTTTTGTGCAACTACACTGTAATGAAGAATTAATAACAGATTCCTGAAGAATACTAATCATACTTTCAGAAGCCAGCAGGGAACAATTTAAGTACAGGAAAATTAATGTAACGATCCAAGTCATAGGCCCATGCAGAAAGTCAGAAAAAATGGGCCCTCTGAAGGGCCTTCCTTCATCTCTGATGTGGTGAAGTATTAGCACAGCTTGTCATGCAGACCACTGAGCTGCCTCCATCCTCAGCAGATCCCAGCCTTCTGAAGGGCCTGTCCATGTTGTCAGCATTTCTCCTAAGTTCTGTGGAGAGGTACTGAGTGGGCTGACAAGCCTTCTCGTTACAGGATGGAGAATAGATCCAAGCAAAAACCATTCAAGCATTCCTGTAAGAATATTGCATACAAGGTAATTTGACAATCTTAATACATTAGTGTATGGGGCGAGGGGGAATTATGTGGCCAGTGAAAAGATTTACTTTTGATATTCTGAAAATATTTGTCTTTTCTATCTTTAAAATATTTCATTGCAAGCTTCATTCTTTTTCATTTCATATTTCAGCTTTTTGGAAATAGATGTGAAATCCAATTTCAAAACAAAGTGTTTTTTAGGAAAGCTCCCTTTGAGGTTCTTTACCCCAAAGACGTCAGAATGAACATTCTGGACATTACTAAATTTTTTTTCCAACCTGTTTCCAGGCCTGAAGAACTACCTGAAATCTCTTCATTCAGGGGATCATTTTCAATGTTGACAAATGGGTGTTTCTAGAGGAAAAAAATAATTCTGTCACAGACAGTCTGACAAGCCAGGGGGCAAAGTTCCCAGTGAAGCTTTACAATACTGTGCTTTCCTGACGTGATAAATGTGTGGTAACTCTGCAGTAGTTAGCACCTTCCATTTTTATGAAATGCAGGGTCATAAGTTGACCCTGCAAAACATCTTTAATGAAAAATTATAACGATCTGAGTATAACCTGTAAAAGAATTAATTTTTCAGAATCTCTTAAAATATTACATAAAGGGTAATCATGTTAAAAGAATCTTATTAATTAGACACTGTGTAAAAGTGGAAAAAGCTTTATGAAGGAGACTACAGCATTTCATGTCAGTCTTATTTTTTAATCAGGATCATCAAAACATTAGGAAAAGAATTAGTAAGCTCACTGTTGAGGAACTTTGCCAAATGAAGACTAAATCTTGGGCCCAGGGTAACCACAGAAATTACTGACTGGTGAGAAGGGAGCAGGGTGCCATTTGTGAGGTTGATGATTATTGTGGGGATAAAACACCAGTCCTATCCCATTTAGGGGTTTGTTGCTGTTTTCACAGGTATGTTGTAGAGAGAATCCAGTGAAGCACTCATCAAAAATAGTCAGAGGTATCCGTATCACTCTTTTGTATCTAAAATGACTTATTAATTTCTCCTGTAAATGGTATTCAGCATGTTTAACCTCACACAGCCAGCTGCTCACCCAAGTAACTGGGAACTGCTGCTGCGTGGCTTTGCTGTGTGCTGGCAAGCCGTGCTGGTGGCTCCTGCTGGTTCTTCAGGGATGTGGGATGCTCATCACAGTGGGTCAGAGGAGAAGCGTTTCATGGCACCTTGATAGTCACTGGGGCTCAGCCTTTCTCTTTGTCCAGATCATCCTGTGTGCCTCCTGTTGTCCTGTTTTATTAAATGCCAAGGATAACAGCCCTGTCCTTGTGCTTAGTTGTGGGTCATCTTACAGTGCTGAAAGGAATTGAGCTTTTTGGGCAAACAGGAGGGTATATAAACACAAACTGAGCCCTAAGGGTGGGCTGTGGCTGGGATTAGTGGTGTGTGAGGAACTGCACTAGGCCATCTGAACTCGGCAATGTTTTTTTCCCCCCACATCTTTTGGCAAGATGAGCTTCTATCCTGCATTCTAGAACAGTATTATCAGAAAATATGGATCTGGGTCATTCTTCATCCCTACTCAGCCAACCAAAAGGGACCCCTTGCACCACCTAGCAGTAAAGGTAGCAGATGTGGTGTATATCCTTGGGGAAAAAGCCTACAAACAATAGTGTTTACAGAGACTCTATAAGACCTTTAGGATTGCTCTGACTCTCACTTAAATGTAGAGATGAAGACATGAGGGAATTGTACTCTGTACAAGTCACCTTCCCCGATTCACTTCTTTAGGTACACGTGACACTGCCCCCAGGTTAAATCTCCAGAGATCACACAAGACATGAAAAAGGCTCTTATTGGTCATTTTTCCCTTGCTTTATGGCATGAGTATCAGTGGTCCAAAGCTTTAAAATATTTTTTCTGAATCTTAGATCTTTCAGGTAAAGGAAGAATAATTTTGCATGTTGAAAATAGGAATCAAACTGCACAGCATCTGAATTCAGGTGCTGATATAAAATCCCAGTCAGCATCTAGCAGAATTTCATAAGGACACACAAGGAACAACACCTTGATTAGAACAGTGGTCTACTGAGCCTACTTACTAACTGCTTCTTATTGTATTAATTCAAAGTTTTCCTCTTATTGGAAAATTAAGTAGCAGGTGTAGTTTAAATGAACTGTAGCAGACTGGGTTTAGTGGTGTGGTAAATAGATTGTGATATTCATTTCCAATTAAAGTTCTTTTGCAAAGATCAATGAAGCACATTCTCATAAATTGAATCACAGTAAACTAATAAACAAATTTCTTTCGGCCTGCTGATGGCAAATTTTTACTTCCTTAACATGTTAGATCACATCATGGTATTAATTATATGATGCATGAGCAGCAAAGAAGCAATCATTTATTTAGCAATAATTTTATATTTATTTTTACCTTGAAATTAGCTTTACAGATAATTCCATACCTATAAACAAGGAACACTAAGCATCAGAAAAAGGAAATTTCAAGAAAATGTTTTTAATGCTTGGCTTCTGTCTATCATCCAAAGAGATTTTAAAAATCTTGTTAATGAATGCACTGCATTATTTGTTTTTCTGAATAAAGGGCCATCACATGTGGAAGGAGGCACCGTAACCTTTAAACCCAATTAATATATGAGGCATTCACATCAGTAGCAACAGTGTTAGTGAATAATAGAGGAAAGGCTTAATTCTGCATCTATAAGCACACCACTGTAGTGATTTAAAAGAAATACTAATTTACCAATCTTAAATGTCAGCAACATGTTCTTACCACATAGTAAGGTGTGACAGTTTGGAGGGATCCTACTCTGATGGTATGAGACTACATTTTGGTGCTGAATTGAGGTCTCTGGGGGGATACATAGACTAGGCTAATAAAAATGTTAAAATAAAGCTCTCACTGTATAAATATGTAATTTCTTGAGAATGTGCCATTATTGTAGGCATGCAAGATGCTTATAGAAATGAAAACATCCCCAGGAGCATCTGGTGCATGAGGTTGTGTAAACTAAGCTCAGGTTTGGAAGGTCAGGCTCTCTCTGATCCCTTATACTAGTGGAGAGAGATCCATTTTGCTGGAGGCCATTCAAAGCCCTGAGGTTAGACTGCCCTGGCATGTTCTGTGGAGAGGCTAATCTCTCACCTTCAGCTACAGAGGCAAGTCTGAATTTTGTGAAGATCTTCAATGTAAGTAATAGTAATTTGTTAGTCTTTTTCTGAATTGTTAGTTTCAAGTCTGGACATACTCATCTTCTTCAGATGCATCCACATCATCTTTTCTTTCCACCTAAGGGAAGCTGCTGCTTTATTGTATTTTGGGATCTGTATTTTATTCTGATGTTTGCATCTGCTGTTTATCTCAGACTAAGTTTATTGCTAATGACTCACTCCTCTTAATTAATAGAATTGAAATGCATCCTGGAAGGATTGCCCAGGCTATGTAGAGCTACTTAGGAGAGGGTTTTGCATGTGAAAAGCTGTTGTTTCCTGCCTTGGATGGGCATTGACTGTGGAGAATTTTGCTTCTGAAAAGATAAAAACCTTGTGGTTGCCTTTGTCTTATTTTTAATGCAAAACATGTCTTGAAATTTTGCAGTCAGCCAAAAATCTTTTTCAGGCTTAAATATAGTCATTTTGCAAGTGCAGGTTATCTGGAAATCCAGCATTTATTTTACTTATGAGACCAGAGCAAGAGATAAAAAGGGAAGATTTAGGTCATGTAAAAGGGAAAATAAAGTGTCTGGTGACTTTGTGTAGCTCACTCGCGTGTCTCCTTTTCAGCAGTGCCCTTGTCCTTGAGTTCCTTGTGTTCCTTGGGCTTGTCTAAGGGATGAACTGTAAAGTGCAATCACAGTCATTTTCTTGTTCTTCAGTCCCCTGGCAGATAGTTGCAATTCTCTGGTGATAACATATTTTCTGTCCTTCTCAGTGATCTTTTTACAAAGGCCTCCATAAAAGCAATTATTGTGTTTCAGTCATAGTGCTAGGTGTCTGGGGGAAGGCGGGGGAAGGAGTGTGAAATAATAGCAATCTGTCTGTAATTATCAATCATCAGCTTTAACATTTGTGACACTTTCCAGAGTGGAGGTGGGGTCTGTATCTGGATGTGCTAAAGTCCTCCTGGTGCTGCCAAGTGGCCATGGGCATTTGAAAATTCCTTGCAACAGGTAAAACATCTTCTAGCTTCACAGTGAGCGGAGTCTGGTTTAACTCCTAGACCTGCTTTGGTTTTTCTTTCTGAGTCATTTCCAGAAGACTTGAAGTTGAACTCTTCCAAACAAGAAAGAAACCCTTGTTATCCTGAAGATGTAGATATTTTTATTTCACATGTAAATGCTTGGTCCTTTTGGCTCACTGTGCAGCATCAAAGATGGCCTGAGGTAGGGGGTTCACATACATCCTCTGGAAGTTTCTCTGTGGCAGCTGTAACTCAGGATTGACCATTAAGTTTTATGAATGAGTACAAATTAGTTGTGATCAGGAGAAATACTAGTTAACCAAATGCTAGCCAAAAATACTCTAACAACTGGAGAGCACCTTTCCATCTCAAACATTTGAGTTATTCTATTAAGCTGGGAAGTTTGGAAACCATTCCAATAACATAATGGGCTTCAGATGGGAGGAAAATTAATCTGCAGCTTAACAGACTGAGAAATACTTACTGTAGTGCAAAATAAGTTTTGCAATATGATGAATTGCTTGTGTTGTGTGGAACAGGACGGATGGGAGAAAATTTGAGCATGGTTTCCCTGAGAGACTAGAGTTTGACTTGAGTTTATTTGGTATCATCATCTGGCATCCTTCTTCTGCACCCAGACTTTGTGTAGCTGGTAATTGGGGTGAACTGGAAGGCACATAGATATGTGGTTGGCTGGATTGTGTATTTTCATTCATTAAAGTATCCTGGACTTTTAGCATAAAGCTAAACCGTTATGGGATTAACCTAATGCATACATTTGTTCATGTGCATAGTTACCTCACATTTGTATGTGAGGACGAATTTGATTATTTTGTTGAGGGACCTGATTAGATTTCCCACCAGCTTCACTGCAACAAATAGCAAAAAATCTCAGCTGCACTGAAGTCAGTGATGGTATTTGCACCAACGTAATAGGGTAAGAATCACAGAATCACAGAATCACAGAAATTAGGGGCTGGAAGGGACCTAGAAGATCATCTAGTCCAACCCCCC